>CAUYPK010119252.1:0-26973 GCA_963574355.1 Loris lydekkerianus
TCAGTAAATAATTTGAAGACGTTTATTCTGAGCCAAATTTGAGGACCGTGACCCGGAGCCACATGCAAGAGGCCTTGAGCAACTGGACGTGAGGTTGTGGAGTGACAGTTTGATTTTAACCTCAGACGGTTAGATTCAAGAGATCCACCTGCCTCAGCCTCTGAGAGTGCTAAGTATTTATTTATTTATTTATTTTGGAGATAGAGTCTCATTTTGTTGTCCTTGGTAGAATGCTGTGGCATCATAGCTCACAGTAACCTCAAACTCTTGAGCTCAAGAGATTCTCTTGCCTCAAACTCCCAAGTAGCTAGGATTACAGGCACTTGTATCAATACCAGGCTACTTTTAGAGATGGGGTCTTGCTCTTGCTCAGGTTGGAATCAAACTCCTGAGCTCAGGCAATCCACCTGCCTTAGCCTCCCACAGTGCTAGGATTAAAGGCATGGGCCACCACGCTTGGCCTAGACTTGGTTTGTATAGACTGGCACATATAGTCTTAATATCTAATATCTTCCCAGCAAATGAGTGGCATGAAAGTATTGTAAGAAGGAGCCTAATCAAATATTTTATTCATATTCATATTCATTGCTAAGAATATTAATTTCTTTTCATTTTAGTTAGACTACCAAAATAGAGAGCTGAAAAGAGAAAAAAAATCCATCTATCTTTGAAGGAAAAAATATTGATTCAGTTGCATCAAAGATACTTTTCTTATCTCCATTTGAAGGAAAAAAATCTCTTCCACTAATGTGCCTTTATGTCAATGCAAATCAGAGTGGTAGAAATAGTATATACATTTAGAATAGACCTCCAGTGATAGCCCCAGGTCACCAGAACCCTCTCAAAGACAAGGAATATGGTGAAAGGGCAGACAGTGGTGGTGGGGGCCCAAAGGGGGAAAGAAAAGGTGGAGAACCCAGGCTTGCTGGATTTCAAAGACAGGGACTGGTCTTCTAGTTCTATAGAAGGGTTCAAACAGATCAAATTCAGAATGTCTTGGATACAGTGAGCATGAGAAGCTCAAAGTGAAGACATAGGGGTGTAGAAACGGGGTCCTGAGTAGTGAAGTAGTTGTGAGCTGGATACAGCAAGTAAAATATCAGTGTAACTGGACATAAGAGAGGTTTAGACAAGAGGAGGCTTTACCTGTGTTCTCTGGATCTGGAATTTAAGGTGTACAGAGTATGAACTAAAAACTGAGTGATACCTGATGAACTTTGTAGTTTGCTGAAGACTATTCAGAAGCCTGAGTAAATTGAGCTTGCATGTGCTAAACATGGTGTTTATACACCATCTTAGTAAAGTACAATCATGACCTACTCTCTTTCCCTCCACCCTGGACTAAATGCCAAATCTATGGTTCTGTTGCTGCAATAAATGAAACTGATACAATTTCACTGTAAAACAAAGAATCCCTAGTCAAGTATATTGTAATTTATTATAATTTTATTATTATTAAATTCTTCCATTGTATTTTAAGTTTAAAATATGTGGATAAGTCAAAGTGCTTTGGTGTGAAAATGCCTCTTGACTTGACTACTATGTATGGAATTAGGATAATTTTCTGGAATGTAAAAATCATAATAGGCCATCATCTTTTCAGAGAATTTAAAAGTCAGAGTTTTATAACTGTAGGCTTTCTTCTTGATAGTGCTCCCCCTGTGGGAAGCAATAAAATGTCAGACAGTTTGTTAATTTCCGAAAAAGAAGATCTGGGGAAAGTGAAAGCATCAGGTTAAGTATACATAAAGCTTGGAGGATACTGTTATATTTCTACTTTATGGCCTTCTTTGGTTCTGAGATCCTTGGTCTCAACCCATTTCTGGCTGCGTTATAGATGCTGAAATCAGAGTGTAGACATTTAATATATACTTCTGTTCTCTGTTAATACTCCTGTAGAATATGAAAGTAAAACATCTCCCCAACTCATAATTGTTGACTATCTAGTTTACAAGATTAAATAACAGAACTTATCCAAATTTTCCCTTGGGTGTTTTGAGTCTAGAATGTGGCTACTCTTTATCATTTAACTGTCTAACAGGTAAATAAATCACCACCACAACAACAAAAAATTATAATAAATTTCAAATTGGAGATATACTGATTTAGTAGACTAAACCCTGGAAGTTAGAGTTATATCTCCCCATTAGGCATAAGTCACTTGGATTCTCTGGACTTCAGGTTCCTCATCAATCATAATGTACCTCATGCTATTGTTTTAAGAATGAAATGAGGTTTACACCTAAGATGTTTTTAAAATGTAAAGGCATTAGGGATAATGCAGTGGTATTAGCTTGAGGAATCTGTATATGGGATTCCAGCACAGATCTCTCTGTGATGAAGTGTGAAATGGATGTTTGAAACATTTTTTCAAGTATTTTTATGTTCTTTGACAGGGTTGTATTCTTGAAAATAAACACAGAAGGGTGGCACCTGTGGCTCAGTGAGTTGGGTGCCGGCCCCATATACCAAGGGTGGTGGGTTCAAACCCAGCCCCAGCCAAACTGCAACAAAAAAATAGCCAGGCGTTGTGGCAGGCGCCTGTAGTCCCAGCTACTTGGGAGGCTGAGGCAAGAGGATCACCTAAGCCCAAAAGCTGGGGGTTGCTGTGAGCTGTGATGCCACAGCATTCTACCAAGAGTGATGAAGTGAGAATCTGTCTTTAAAAAAAAAAGAAAAAAGAAACACAGAATATGTACATATTGAAAGGAAAAAGCAAAAGAAAGAACTTTCTAAATGAAAACAAAAACAAAAACAAAAACCAAGTCTTCATCAGCTCATGAATGGATTAATAATCCATGGAATACTATTCAACCATAAAAAGATGAAAACTTTACATGTTTTGTATTTATCTGGATGGAGTTGACACACATTCTTCTTAGTAAAGTATCACAAGAATGGAAAAGCGAGTATTCAGTGTACTCAATACTAATATGAAACCAATAGAAAAACAACCATACACCCACAGCAGATAAAAACACAAGTATATTCAAGTGGGGAGAGAAGGAGGGAAGGGGAAAGGGAGGATGAAAGGCTCAACTACAACTTGAACTTTATTTTAGAAACAGAAACATTTCTGCACTGCTGTTGGGAATGCAAGCTAATATATTCCTTTTGGAAAGAAGTTTGGAGAACACTTAGGGATCTAAAAGTAGACCTGTCATTCAATCCTGCAATTCCTCTACTAGGTGTATATCCAAAAGACCAAAAATAATTTTACAACAAAGATATTTGCAGCAGAATGTTTATTGCAGCCCAATTCATAATGGTCAAGTCACGGAAGAAGACCGAGTGCCCATCCACCCATGGATGGATTAATAAATTATAGATATGTATACCAGGGGATATTCTGCAGCCTTAAAAAAGATGGAGACTTTACCTCTTTTATGTTTATATGTATGGAGCTTGGGACATATTCTTCTTAGAAAAGTATATCAAGAATGGAAGAAAAAGTGTCCAATGTACTCAGTACTATTATGAAACCAATATATATTTACCCGCACTTTCATATGAAAGATAAAACACAACTATGGCCCAGGATGAAGGAGGGAAGAGGAGGGGGATGGGAAGGGTGAGATTGGATGGAGGTAGGGTAATTGGTGGGACCTCACCTACGGTGCACATTGTAAGGGTACATGTCAAATCTATTAAGTGTAGAGTATAAATGTCTTAACACAATAATTAAGTAAGTGAGATGAAGGCTGTGTTAAACAGTTTGCTGCAAGCATTCTAAATTATGTATAAAATCAGCACATTGTACCCCATAAATTCATTAATATATACAGTTATGATTTAATAAAAAAGAAACAATGTAATCTAATCATTTGTACCCTCATATTAATGTGAAATAAAAATATCAGTGAAAAAATATGAACATGTGGGGGATATTGAAATTGACCTTAGAAAATACATTCAGGTTTTTTGTGACAGTGAAACATACATAGATCTGCAACAATGTGTGATGAATGTTCAGAAATAAATACCTTTCCGTGGTTGAGAAGATAAATTTTGCACTATAAATTTATATTAGAGGCTGATAAAATACCAATATATAATCTAAAAACTCCTCCAAGTTTGAAGCTAAGTTTTTTTTTCTGATTTTTTAAAAACTTCTAACATCATGGTTCAGTTAAAACATTTCATGTCTACATCTTTGAGTTGCTGGCTGTGCTGGAGATAAAAAGTGATTCATGTGAGATCACTTCTGAGAAAACTGAGTCCAAGGAATTATTGAATATAAAAAATAGGAATTATTGAATGTAAAAATTTTTGGAAGGGTAAGAAAAATCTGAAATGGAAGGAAAAGCCTGGAAGAATGTACCAGGGACAACTTGAATCCTCATCCAAACCCTATGCAATTGATATTTAGTCTAATAGATTTAGACTTGGAACTACAGCTGATTTCTCAGTGACGGTCACCCATAAGATATCTGTTTCAAGTGCATGTTATGCTCACCACACACACATGACCACTGCTCAACTTTCTGAGATAGTCTTTAGTTTGTGAATTAGACTTTTAACTGTTGTAAGAACTTCTAACAGCTTCCTAGGAAACATTTGTTTGTGGGATCTTGGTCATAAATTCTTTGCATAGGTCAATGTCTAGAAGAGTTTATTCTACGTTTTCTTACAGGGTTTTCATTTGAATCATTAAATCCATCTTGAGTTAATTTTTGCGTATGGTAAGAGATAGACATCATGTTTCATTCTTTGGCACGGGACTATCTAATTTTCCTAGCACTATTTATTTAAAAAGATATTTTTTCCCTAGTGTTTATTCTTGTTGACTTTGTCAAAGATCAGTATAAGAATGTAGCTGTATTTGAGTTATACATGTATTTTTATACCAGCATCACACTATTTTGGTTACTATAATATTGTAGGATAATTTGAAGTCAGGCAATGTGATGCTTTCAGCTTTGTTCTTTCTGCTCCAGAATTCCTTATCTTGAAGCTTGGTTTTTGGTTTCATATGAAGTTTAGAATTGTTTTTTCTAATTCTGTGAAAAATGATGTTGATATTTGGATAGGAGTTGCACTGAATTTCTCCTTTCTTTGAAAATAAAAGTGACATCTCATGATAGCTTGAGACTATCACTGTAGGATACCCTACAGTGTGTCCACAGCCTTGAGAAGCAGCTTGCCCAAGGGTTTTGACTTTGATACCTTCACTGACTTACCATGGATGCCATCCACCAAGTACATTCACTGCTGATCTTCTCTTGGCCTCATAAGGACACTATGAGAAGTTCAGACCTGATTTCAGATGTTCTCCCTCTAATCTATGTGTTTCTAAGGTTGTAAAATAGGACTCTAAGAAAGATTCCTCCTGGGGCATGACATGGCAGTGGTTCACATTTCAGCAGAGATGAAAACCACCATCACCTCCAATCCATGGTAGTGGGCTTAGTCAGGAGGCTGAGTTGGGTCAATGTTTCGTGCTCAGGCAGAGTAGGATTGTTTTTTGTTAATTTTTAAAAAATTGTGGTAAACTGATAACATAAAGTCAGTCATTTTACAGTGTACAATTCAGTGGCATTTAGTATATTCATAATATTATACAGCCATCTTCTCTATTTCTAGAACATTTTCATCAGTCCTCCAAGCCAACCACGCCCCTTATTAATTAACCGCTTACTCTCAGTCTTCTGCTTTCTGCCTCACAGCCCCTGGTAACCTCTAATCTGCATCTGTTTTTGTGGGGTTAGCTATTTAAGAGGTTTTATACACGTATCAGTAGAATCACACCATATGCGTGTGTAAGGTACTTGAGGCTCATCTATGTTGTAGCATGTATCAGTACTTTATTCCTTTTTTATACTGAATAATGTTTTATTGTATGACTATATCATATTTGGCTTATCCCTTCATTTGTGCATAGACATTTCTACTTTTATGGGGGGGGGCCACTCTTGACAGAGATGCTGTTATATAATTATTTTCCTAAAAAGCCCAGAGTTCAAGTATTCTAGACTTGGTTATCTAACATGCCAGTTGCATTTTCAGTTAAATCTTTTGGGTGAAATATGTCACACTCCTAGGGGAAGAGGCCAGAGAAAGCCAGTTCTGTTATGGAGAGAGCCAGGTCTGTGGAATTCTGTAGAACTGTGTGTGAATCCACACTGCCTGGCACCAGCTCTCTGTCCTCAGCCAAATCTTATAGAGATTTTCTTTATTTGAAAGCCTGGGTTAATAAAGTTTACCTCAATGTTACCATGAGAATTACAGAAAGTAAAAGTTATATGGAGTAACTTGTACAGTGACTGACACCTGTACACTTTGTATTTGTCAGGTCCCCTTCAAATGTGTAAACACCTTAGAATATGTTTTCAAACAAGACTGGCTGCCAAGATGGAAGATTTGCTGGGATCACCCCAAAATACCTTTCTGATCTCAAATGTTAATTGCAGGCCCACAGGCCTAGTCCAGGCGTGTCTTCTTGGTGAGAATTACTGCCATCATGCCACTTAAAACTTTTTGACTTCAGGGCAGCATGGGCTACTCTTTAATTTTTATGTCTTCTTCTCAGGCCTGACAGTGTGTTTCATTCATTTATTCTTTTTTCACTCTTTCATTGAAACAAACCCTCTATAGGGACCCTAAAAGAAGGAGAGCGCATCCTTTCTCAAGGAATTCTTATCTAGTAGAGAAGACAGACTTGAAAATGGGCACTAGTTAATCAGTACTTAAGTAAAACTCAACGTATGGAAGTAAAACCCAACAGAGATCAAGCAAAGGGACAGGGGAGCAGGGGATGGGTAAATTCACACCTAACTGGTGCAATGCATGTATTCTGGGCACACCCGTAACTTTGACTTTTACAAAAGCAAATTATCTAACCAAAATGTGTGTACCCCTATAATACATGTACTCTGAAATAAAAAATAAATTAATTTTAAAATGTTAGTCCAATATAAGACAATGTGCTAAGTGGTCTATAGTTATCTCAGAACCACTTAAATTAATTAAAACAGTCTTCAAACAACTCTAAGAGTTGGGTGCAGTTATTATCCTCATATGCAGAAGAGGAAGGTGAAACACTGTGAGTCAGAGGCCCTGCCTGAGCCCTTGCAGCTAGCAAGTAAAGGAATCCAGGCAGCCTGATTCTAAATCCTTTGCTCTTAATTGTGGTGCTCAGGCAACTTTAAGTAACGTTTTCCACAAAGAGCATAGATGATATGAGACAATGGGGAGATGATAAATCTAGAGAAGCAAGTAGGGTTAGAAAAATGAAAAGTATGTCTAGATAAGGAGTTAGAATTTTATCCTGAGAGTGACAAGGACTCATCAAGGACTTAACCAGGAGAGTGAGGCACCCAGATTTTTCATGGCAAATCCTCTGAGCAAAACAGGCCTTCCAGTGATGAATAAAGGATCGATGAGATGCTGGATGAAGGGGCGTAACCCACAGAGAGAACCTCATTGTGAAAGGCCTGCCCAGCTAGTGATTCTCTTAGTGCCTGCAGTCTAAAGAGCTGAGGGATAGAGGTCAGGTGCATGGAGAAAAACCTCTTCAGATGGGGAAGCTCCCAGGAACAAGGTCAGGAAGCCAAATTCAGGGAAGTGGCTAGACAAGGAATTTGACCTTTTCTGTCCCAATAGTCATTACCTTATGTTTATACACTTAGTACTCTATAAGCTGTTCTTAGCAAATTATCTCATTAAAACTTCATAGTAATCCTGTGCATGCTGGGGGTAAAATTAACTCTATACACATAAAGAGAAAACTATTACCTAACGCTCTCAGCTAGTAAGAAAAGAAGTCAGAGCTTATATCCTCAATGTAAGTCTAGATTTTCTTACCATTATCTCAAGTAGAACCATTATAATAGTAGTGGTCTCTGCATCAAGCCAATGTTTCTCATTTATTATGAAAAGGTTCCATAGAACTAATAGGACATTGCCCTGCCAGAAAGTCCATTCTCTGCTAAAGTGCCTTACTGTTCTACCCAAGTGTTATTGCAAGACTATGCACACCTCAAGACTATGGGTGTGCTTCTGCATTTATCAATTTGGCAGCAATATCTATTTAGATATTGCAAAAAAGTGAAGTCTATAGGAAAGTAAGCAAATTAATACAAATCCATTATACTTCTGATTTTTACTTTGGAAGATGCTTGAATTTTGATTCTGTCAGTCTAACCAGCAAGGTATCTTTTTCTCTTTTTTAGGAAAACAGTATGTCTTCCCCTTCTGCCTTACCCTATTACAGAAGAATTGACTGGCAATTTCTTATTATAATCTTGCCCCTGGAAATGCTTAATTTAAGTCCTTGTTTACTTGCACAGTGCCTTGCTTACACTGGACACTAAATAAATATTTGTTTATGATGAGTGCTTTCTACTACCCCAATAAATTTTAAATTTTATGATGTGTTTTCTCCACATGCCAAATGCAGTGCTGGATGCTGGGAATCTAGAAATAAACAGTGTCAAGAATAGACTGATCCATTGACTCACAATACTCTCTTCTCTCTAGAGCCACACGGATTCTTGTTTTTGAGACAGAGTCACACTTTGTCACCTTTAGTAGAGTCCCATCGTGTCACAGCTCACAGAAACCTAAATTCCTGGGCTTAAGTGATTCTCTTGCCTTTGCCCCCCAAACAGCTGGGACTATAGGTGCCTGCCACAATGCCTGGCTATTTTTAGAGACGAGGTCTCATTCTGGCTTAGGCTGGTCTTGAACTCTTGAGCTCAGGCAATGCATCCTGAGTGCCTCCAGTTCACGCTTGGCCTCCCAGAATGCAAGGATTGCAGGTGTGAGCCACTGTACCTGGCTTCTAGCTGGATTCTTAAACAAAACAAGACAAAACAAAAGATATATATACACACACACACACCCCCCACCCAAAAAACAAAACACTGATGCCTAGGTCTCGAGCCTAAAGATTCTCAGGTAAATGGTCTGGATTAAAGTCTGTTTATTGTTTCTTTCTTTCTTTTTTTTTTTTTTTTTCTAAGCAGTCTAAGTGATTCCAATATGCAAACTCCATAGGTAAAACAGATCCATAAAAGACAAATATGTACAGTGGTGTAGTGATTAGCACCCTGGTTCTGGAGTCCCTAAGTTCAACTGTACTATGCTCCTCTCCCTAAGTCATGTGATGATTTACCCAATCTCTCTGAGATTGATTCCTCATCCATAAAACCAGAGCAGTAGTAATACCCAGCTTCTAAGCTTATTGGGAAGAATAAATTGGACAATATGTATGTACAAGTACTTTGGTGAGTATGGTATGCAGTAGCTGGTCAAGTTTTATCAATTACTATTAGTATTTGGTTTGAGGTGGGTAGGCTGAGTGAGAAGGGCTCTCAGTGGGAAGATACTTCCTTCTCTGAGAGTGTGCCACCATGACTTTATTATTTAAACAGAAGCCAGCTATCATTCCTAGAATAGGGACCTCACTAGCGATCACTTGAATCTCTCCAGCTACATGGATATCAAAGCCAACGGAGTCTATGCTATTGCTTCATTTATATATACTGTGGCAAAAGCTTTTTCTCCCCGCCCCCCAGGGTTATTATAAGGATGCGATGAAACAGTCTCAAAGGTGACTATCACATAGTAGGTCTGAACATGTTAGCTCATTTGCCTATACCATGAGCCACAACAATATGCCCAGTAAAATTTAGGATGATTCTTCCCTTATGCATTTTTTACCATCCTACGTATCCACCGAGTATCAGCAAAATCTGCTCATGTGTTTATTTACTTATTCATTCATCCATGTTATTTATCTGTGGCTACAGGGGTGAACAAAGGACACACAATTCATAATCTTAAGGAGCGGACATTTTGACAATAGGGTCAAAGTGGAGGCAACTAATTGAGAAATAAATTACTTTTCCTCAAATTTATTTTGTAATGAATTGTCCTAGTTATTATGGTAAGTGCTATAAAGACATGTAGATGGTCAGAGAGGCTTCCTTGTGGAAATAACTTTTTAGTTGGATTTTGAAGAATGGTAGGGACTGACTAAGGGGAAGAAAGAGTGGGAGTGAACAGGGAGAACATGTAGGGCTGGAAGGCCCTAATACATGGGGAGACATGGGAAACGGAGAAGACCTGTGCCTCTGGGGCACGAGAGTGGGCAGGGGAGTGTCCCACGAGGTTGGCTAATGACACAGGGTCAGCCCCCCCATGGCCTCAAAGGCCACATTAGTTATTTCCATCTGCCCCCTATGAACAATGAGGAAGTCTTCCAAGATTATTGTAATTAAAAAAAAAATGTGCCAGGAGAAAGGTGCTATCCATACCTATAGCTACCTCCTAAAAAAGGTGTGCTCTAGTGAAGGGAAGCCTTATGTCTTCAGAGCATATGGAAGAGCTGGGGATCCAGGTTGCAGCTGGAACCCATGGAAAGTGGAGAGTTTTACTAAATAAAGTGAGAAGAATTCAGAGATCCTGGGGACATCTCTGTGGGGTGAAGGGAATTTGTGGAAGGGAGAAAAAGAAGAGAGAACCAGGAGGTGATGAAGAAGGTTACTCAGTAGGTTGGGAATGAGAGAAAAATCCCCGGTAGTGGGACAGCCTCAAGGGCTTTGAAGATCATGTCTAATAAAAAATCATATAAATATCAATTAAGAAATGAGTATAATTGTGATGGACGTATTACTGAGTTCAATGTAAGCATTTCACATTGTATATCAAAGCAGTATTCTGAACCCCATAAATGCATCAATGTGCAAAGTTATGATTTAATTTAAAAAAAGAAAACATATAAAAAAACAAAGCTTTTATGAAAATCTCAAAATCTGTATTTCTTTTATTGTATTGATTGATATGTATGATTGACTGATTTGATATCTTGTATAAATCTAGATATGTTAAATTTCTATTGCTGCTTAACAAATTATCACAAACTTAGTATCTTAAAACAACATAAGTTTATTATCTTGCAATTCTTGATGTCAGGCATCCAAAATGTGTTTCCCGGGGTTCAAATCAAGGTAAAAGTAGCCCCCGATGGCTGGAACAGAATCTATTTCCCTGTCTTTTTCAGCTCCTGGAGCTACGTTCCTTGCCTTCCTTGGCTCGTGGCAGCCCCTACCTCCATTTTCAAAGCCATCAGTGCAGCACCTTCAAAAGTCCTTTTTCTCTTTGACTTCCTACCTCCCTCTTATAAAGACTATGATTACATTTGGCTCACTTAGATAATCCAAAACAATCTACCCATCTCAATATTCTCCACTACGCCTGCAGGGGAAGCTGGTGTCCTTTGTCAACAAAGTAAACTTACCTGGCTCAGAAGTCAGAGAAGCTGGAAGAGGATTTAGGGCAAGGCTGCTTTCTCAGAGCAGAAGAGTAACCCAGCAGAGAAATGAAAACATATGTGAAGTGCAAGTTGATATACCACAAAGCTACCACAAATAAGTCAATAGAGAAAATAGTGCTTTCCTCTAACTACAAGTAGTTTACTGTAGCTCACTCTTGTATGTAGGAGCAGGTGGAGCATAAAGCGGGAGGAGTGAAAGATGAGTTTGGAGCCTTAAGTCAAGCAAGATCTTTGAAGAGGTTTTATAATCCAGAGCAAAGTATTTGACTGGGTCCTAATGGCTGTGGGGGACACTGATTATGACTGAGTATCCAATCTTCATTTCAAAAAGTTTAAACCCATAAGCAGAGCATAATCTTCCCTCCAGCCTCAGCTCTCCCCAGTCTTCTCTCCTATTCACAATTGTATCCACAAACTCCTTAGTTTTATTGCCTCAATGTTTTCACCTGAAGTACATTTCTCTTCTCCCTTTCCCGTTCCCCTTCAAGTTCTATCTGATCTTTGGTAAACACTGGCCCCATGCAGTATTCTGAATACTAGCAATATAGAAATGACCACACTGTTTCACTAGACTGTGGCCATCCTGAGGACAGAAACTGTATGTCTGTGTCATGATATATGTCTAAATCTTCCAGTGTTCCCACTGCCTAACAGTGTGTCTTGTCTGGCATTTAGAAAGGCTCAATAGGTGCTCACTGACTTAATTGAGTCCTAAGAGTCTTATCAAACACTTTTCTTACATACTTTTTCTATAGTCTTTGTGGGATTGATTATTGTCAGACAGAGGGATGCACCAGGTTTCTCAAATTTTTTTTTTTAGACAGAGCCTCAAGCTGTTGCCTTGGGTAGAGTACTGTGGCATCACAGCTCACAGCAACCTCCAACTCCTGGGCTTAAGTGATTCTCTTGCCTCAGTTTCCCAAGTAGCTGGGACTACAGGTGCTCGCCACAATGCCCAGCCATTTTTTGGTTGTAGTTGTCATTGCTGATTGGCAGGCCTGGGCTGGATTGAACCCACCAGCTCTGGTGTATGTGACTTTCACCTTAGCTGCTTGAGCTACAGGCGCTGAGCCAGTTTCTCAGATTTTTATATTTAAATTTAAATAGGGAATTAATAAGAGACAGTGAAAGCTTCAGACATCCTTCAGGAGATCCTCTACAAATAGACTCAAGTTATCAAGAGCGAAAGACAAATCATTCCTTTTCTCCAGTCTGCTCCAAGGCATTATTGAATTTCTCATTCTTTGCTAAAATGTCATCATCATTTTCTTCCTTATCATTCTTAATTATCTTTACTGTCTGTCTGGGTTTTTGGAGGGCAAGTTATAATTATAAAGAGGCTTCAATTTTTTGACATAGCAGAACTTAAAGAGTCTTGTGAAGTTTTTTGTAAGACTTGGGGAGATCATCGAACGGGCTATTTCCTTAAAAAGGTCGTGGGTTATTTCTGCCAAGCCTCTGATCACAGGGTCTTCATCCCGAAGCACTCGTTCAATAGCTAGAATAGCAAAAGAGACCTTAGTTCAAAGCACCTTTCTTTTAGAATCTAAAAAGCTCTAACCCTAAAGAGTCCACTTCCTTTTACTGAGTCTCCTCTCTCCCCTCTCTCTTTGTTGCCTTGACTAATAGCATATAGCAAGTTCATCCTCTAACCCTATCATATTCCAGTAAAAGAAAAATGAAAATATTCACTAATCATTTACTGAGCACCTTTTATGTGCCAAACATTCTGCTAGGTAGTGTAAATATATATTCATGGAGAGGTTCATGAGCATATATATGTATACATTATGTTGGTCCTAATACTAAAAATGTTGAAATTGGTCTAAATGTTCATTAATAGGGAACTACATAAAATTATGAATATCATAAAATGAAATAATATACACATATAAACATGATGTAAATCCATATTTCTTGGCCTAGAAAGATGTTTGTAATAAAAGAATAAGTGAAAAAAGTTATAAAATGGTTATGATATTTAAAAAACAAATATGTAATAGCTTATATCCTTAAAAGAATCTTGGATAATACATAAGCATTATATAGCTACATTATACATAGCATTACCAAAATGCTAATATCATTATATCCAGATGGATTTGATCAGAGGAAATTACTATTTTGTTTTATTTATTAATAAAAGGAATAGCAAAAGGGCATATTTAGAAAAGAAAGAGAGGAAAAGAAGGAGGAGGAAAGAAAGAAGACAATGTAAGAAAGATGGAGAAAGAATTCTAGTGCTTGGCGTGTTGCAGGCAGTCAAATATGTGCTGCATAAATGAGTGAATGAATGAAAAGGAAGATAGTGATGGGTCAATGGAGGTCCATCAGTTGTAACAAAGGTTCCACTTTGGTGGGGAATGTTAGTAATAAGGGGGGCTTGTGCATGGGCGGGATCAGAACATACTTGGGAAATCTCTGCACCACCAGCTCAACTTTGCTGTGAACTTAAAACTGCTCTAAAAAAAAGTCCATTAAGAAAAAGGAAGGAAAGAAGGCAGCCACCTAACTCTAGAACTCACCTGTTTTTAATTCTCATCCTGAAGAGGGAACAGAGAGATGCTCAGAGATTGATCCCTAAGACCCAAACATTTTGATAAAGTAATATTACCTTTAAGTCCCCCCTCTGCAAATGTGTTGTGAATTGCTAGCTGCTAAAATGTAAATGCCATGAGGGATGAGACTTGGCTTTATTTGCTTCTCTATCTCCAGTTAGCTAGAACAGTGCTGCTGCATCAGAGATTCTGAAAATATATTTGTGGGATGAAGCCATGAATGAATCCTCAACTGTTTTCATTTTTGGAGGGCTCTGTGATGATAGTTAGGTCTCAGTGAGAGGGACAAACGAAGAGAGTGAGACAGAGAGAGAGTGAGAGTAATCCAATAGAGAAAAAGGTGCCCTTTCACCTAGTCCTTTTGTTGATTCCCCCACAACCACTCACCCAACCACTATTAACTCCCCCCATTTTGGACCCTTATAAAACTCATATGTGACTAGAATCACACACGATAAAGTTATTCATACCTATGCATAAAGATTTCATTATAATCTCAATACTTACCCTCAATCATGACTTCAATTTCACTTTTGATGAGGAAATGGTCACCCAATTTTGCTAAGTATCCTACACATAAAATAAAATCAAGTTTACCCCAAAATTCATTATGAAAGTACATTCTCTGATGTTATCTGGCTACCTTCTTCGTTTTTACCAATACAAAAGAACTCTAGATGATCCTTTAGTCATGTTCTAGCACTTTCAAATAATTATTGATAAAGTTGCTGGTTATAATACATATATGTATAAAAGTACACATGTTATATTGGACAGCTCAGCGAATGACCCCAAAACACATCACACCTACCACCACCAGATTATTAAGTAGAATATTAGTAGCACCCCAGAATCCTTTCTCAAGCCCCTCCTGATCTCCGCCACATTTCAGAATACTTTTTGTGTCTGCCTTCTTTTGTTTCACATTACCTTGTAGAATTCATCCACATTTTTGCACATAGCACTAGGTCATTTTATTCCCCTGGCTAGATGGCAGAGGCCATCAGATAGTTCTGAAACACAGCCATGCACGCAGCTCATTTGTTGATGTATTCTTTATGATTGTTTTCACTCTCCCACAGCAAAGCAGTTGCAACAGAGACCACATGCACTCAAAATCTAAAATATTTACATAGAGTCTTTAACAGAGTTTGCTGAGCCCTGTTACATGATAGTCCATCTTAGCATGCAACAGTTTTTTTTAAATTCATTCTGCTGATGATGGACATTTGTGTTGTTTTTAGTTTGTAGCTATTGTGGCTGTGTTATGGGCATTCTTGTACATGAATTTTGGTACAAGAATGGCATAATTGTTGTTTGCTATATAACTAGGAGTGGATTTACTAAAAAATGAATACACTTACTATTCACTAAGTTCAACTTTAGTGGTTACTAATAGACAATTTTCCAAAGCATTTGTACGAGTTTTCACTACCATCTATGGTGTATGAACACTTCCACACTCTGTCTTCTCCAGTACTTTGTGTTGTTAATCTTTTTCCTTTGAGTCATTTTCATGGATTGGGTAGTAGTATCACATTGTGGTTTTAATTTGAAGTTTTTGTGTTGGGTAATAAGAGTTTTGTATATTTACCAGTCATATGGATATCTTCATTTGTAAAATGCTTATTTGAGTACATATTGTCTGTTTTACACTGAGTTATCCTTTTCTTATTTATTCGTGGGCATTTTTAAATTGTGGAGTCTCATCTTTTTTAATGTTACATGCCTTACAAATATAGGCTCAGGCAATTAAGTTTGTGAACACATCTTAGAAAAAGTGCTACCTACCTCATTGCTGAATATCATTAGGGTCACCTTTGGCCCTTGGGATCAAAGGTGTGTTGATACCAGTGCCCAGTCCACCCTTCACAGCAATTTTGGAACTCTTTTTCTGGAATGGCCTCTGTTGTTGCACAAGGTATGACAAGTTCACAAAATCATCCTGCAAAAAGTGCTTTGAGAGGTGGACTAGGCTCTGGCATTGGTACATAGCTTCCCAAAGGGAGTACTCCAAAAATGACCACAGTGATATTCAGCAATGCGGAAAGTAGCTCTTTTCCTAGGATGGGTTTGTGAAATTAAATGTCCAATCTCGTATGTTCTCTCTTTCATGGTTAAATTTTTCTTTCTTTCTTTCTTTCTTTTTTTTTTTTTTTTGGACAAACAGAAGTTCCTAATTTTAATGTAGTCCAATGCCTTATCTTTTTATTTATAGTTAGTGAATTTGGGAATTCTGTTATGAAATCTTTGCCTGTCTCAATTCATAAAGCCATTCTCCTATATTTACCTCTAGAAACTTTATTGTTTAACCTTTTGCAGTTGGATCTACAGTCCTGTTGGAATTATATGGCAAGAAATAGGAGTCAAGATATTTTTATGTTCCTGTATAACTGACCTTGCACCATTAAGGGAAAACTTGACCCTTTCTTACTGCTTGACAGGGTCACCTATATTGCAAATTGTATGCGGATCAACGTCTTGTCTCCAGTCAGTCTGCCTGTCATTGGCTCATCATTGTACTGCCTTATTGTATAATGTTTCTTGATATCCTGTGGTATAAATCTTTTAATTGTGGTTCTTCTTTAAATTATCTTACCTATTCTCAGTGCTTTAAAGTTGCACATAAAGTTTACAGTTGGCTTGTCAAATTTAATACACATGCACCCAAAACCCCTAGAGATTTTGTTCGAGATTGCATTGATTTTTCATAGATTAATATGGGGAGAACTGACATTGTTAAAATATTTAACCTTTCAATCCGTAAACATGACATATCCCTATATTTAAGTCTTTGTAAAATTTTCTCAATGTTTTCTAGTTTTCCATGTATAAGTTTTATACACCTTTCCTTAGTTTTATTTTACTTGAGGATATTTTGTGCTATAATATTTTATATTTAACAGTTTTTCTGTTTATTGCTGTGGTTAGAAATCTAATTGATCTTTGTATATTGATGTTATATCTAGAAAACTTGCTAAATTCACTCATTAGTTTTTTAAAATTCTTTTCAATATTTTTAATATGCAATTACATACTGCAAATTTTGGAAGTTTCATTTTGTTTTATTTAAACTTAGATATTTTATTTCTTGCTATTGCCTTATTTTAGTTATGGAAAACTCTTGATCATTATCTCTTCAAATAGTTCTTGATCATTATCTCTTCAAATAGTTCTTCTCTCTTTTTTTTGAAATGCATATATTTGAAATGCATTATTAGATTTGAAATGCATATAATTCCAACGACAGATGCATCATGTGTCGAATTACCTTATGCTCTTTTTGTATTTTTCATTTTTTTAAATTTTCTTTTCTTTTTTTTTTCTTTTCTTTCTTTCTTTCTTTTTTAAATTGAAACTGAGTCTCACTTTGTGGCCCTCGGTAGAGTGCTATGGCATCATAGCTCACAGCAACCTCCAACTCTTGGGCTTAAGTGATTCTCTTGCCTCAACCTCCCAACTAGCTGGGACTACAGGCGCTTGCCACAACGCCTGGCTTTTTTTTTTGTAGAGATGGGGTCTCAGTCAGGCTCAGTCTGGTCTCAAACCTCTGAGCTCAGGGCAATCCACCCTCCTTGGCCTCCCAGAGTGCTAGGATTACAGGCGTGAACCACCACACCCGGCCTGTATTTTCCATTTTTATTTCATTTTGTCTTGAGGTCAAATGTTGTATTCTGTCATGTCAAATTCTCTTTTAAGCTCTTTCTAATCTGCTGCTAATTTTATCCATTGCACTCTGCATTCATCACATTATTTAATTTAATATTCTGAACATCTTAATTATATTTATTTTAAAGTTCATATCTAATAACTTCAATAACTACATGTCCTGGATTCCATTTCTATGGAGTTTTTTTCTTGCAGTTAAAAAATCTTTCTATATGTCTGGTTAATAAATAAAAATAACATTAATGACATTGATGAAATGTTAGCTATTGTGTATAAAATTTTGTGTAGATAATCTGGGCAGTTTGTCTTCTCTCAAAAGGGATTTATTTTTGCTTTTGTCAGGCAGTTAGACTAGAGATACGTCTCCTTAATCCCACCAGGGAATTAAATACTGAAGGCTTCAGTCATTGAGAGGGCTGGCCTATTTCCCAGTTTACTCTTCTTCCTAAGGTAGGACCACAAGAGATCCAAATCTGGCAGTGTGAACTCAAGTTTCTCCTTTTTGTCAGTGCACTCCAAATTTTGTTCCCCAAGCTTAGGAGATAGCTAAAATTCCTCCATGGTTTCTCAACCTCGTAGCTACTATTATATTTTTGCATTTAGAATTGGTAAAAACCTAAAAAGAAAAATAATCTCCAAATATCAGGCCAAATTCTTTTGGTTTCTCTATTCTGTTCTGATTAATGCTTTTATAAAAGTTCTCTAATGTCTTCAGAGGCCTAAAACACATTAGCCAACCATTGCTAGAAGCAGAAATTTAGAGCAATTTGAAATATCAACTGGGTAAAAAACTACTACCAGCATTGAGCACTTCCTGTGTGCTAGACATTTGCCTGTGATTAATGTGCACTTGAAGATGTTCATATTATGCTCATTACACTTGACAACACCAAAATTCATAGACATTAAGGAACTTGGTAAAAGTCTCATGGCCAGTAAGTGCTCATTCTAAGATTTGAATGCAAGCTTATCTATGTTTTTGCTACATAATCAGAATATAAAATTTATTTTTGTGCTGCATATATTTAAGGCATTCAACGTAATGTTTTCATGTACATATACTCAATGGAAATGAATACTGCAGACAAATGCCCATGCCTATGTTAACATATATCTTTTGTGTCTTATGTGTTCTTTTAGGTAAGAATGCTTAAAGTCTACTCTTTTGGCAAATTTCTAGTATACAATACATGACTGACTATCATTCTCGTGCTGTGCCTTAGATCTCTAGATTTATTCCACTGACATAACTGCAACTTCATACCTTTTACCTACATCTCTATGTTTCTCCCTCCCCTGCCCCTAGTAACTACCATTCTACTTTCTGTTCCTATAAATTCAACCTTGTTTTTTAGATTCCCACATATAAGTGAAATTATGCAGTATTTTTCTTTCTTTGGCATATTTTGATTAGCATAATATCCTCTAGGTTCATCTTTTTCTGTCTTAAGTAACAGCCGCTTATCTGACTCTTAACCAATATTTTATGTTTTTACTCTGCTTTAGTTAAAATAGTGACAAGTAAATTTACAATAATCGTTTTCGTAATCCACTCTACAGTTATCAGAGCTCAAGATACTTTTATTGGCCTATGAAGCATGAATTTAAAATTTTAAGATTAATACTTGTAAAAGAAATTTATATTGTGAAGCTGTCCTTAATTGGAGTGCCTTTCTATAATATTTAATTTTGTAATTCCTTTAAAATTACATGAGGGTACAAATAAATAAATGAAAAATTTTCATGCTAGCAAATACTAATTTTCTTTTTTTTTTTAAGATACAATCCAATTTTATTTTATTTATTTTCTTTATTAAATCATAGCTGCGTACATTAATGTCAAATGCTTTCTTTTTCTTTAGTGTTCTTGCTAAAACTACTGAGATTGAGTTGGCCATCGGGCCAATGACTAGATTTTTAAGACATCTTTGCAGGTAAGTAGGACCATATGTCTGTGTCTATGGTCGGGGCTAATGATAAATATTTACTCTATAAAGGAATGGGTGTGACCACTTGATTTTTTTTTCTGTATAACAAGCTGGAATGTTTTGACTTGACATGGAACATTGTGCGATGAGAATATTAGAGCAGAGAAAAGAGCTGGCTCTACTTATCTTTGGACCGTTGCATAAGAGAGAAATAAATTACTATCTTGTTTAAACCATAATTATATTTGGATCTTTCTTCTAGCTACAGAAACTTATTTTATGAATACAATGTTACCACCAAAAATATAATAAAATGAAATAAAATAAAATAAAATAAACCCAAATATAAGTGGAGAAATTAGGCAAAAACACCTGAAAATTGTTTTTGAATGTCACAAGAGAACTTTTAAACAGAGTCAGATGCTTTGGAGAACAGATTAACCAAAATGCCAAGGACTAGATGGGTAACCAAGGATCTCAGTTGTGTGGAAGAACGTAACTGATGGTGGTGAGCAGTGTGTCGAGCAGGAGTTACAGGCTCCATCCACAAGCCATCAGCATTTAGAAATGCAGGTTTAGTGTGACTCAATCTTCCTTTTCTCATGAATATTTGGAATCCCAGATATTCATGTAGAAAACCTCAGGTTTTAAATGTTAGTAATTGTAACGTACTGCTAGCTCTCAATTCAACATTACTGTCCCCTTGTTGCCCACTGAAATAATCATATTCCCAACTATCTCTTGAGCTAATGGTGGTTCTATGACAATTCTGGTCATTGAAATTAGAAGATAAGTCACCAATTGGGACTTTTAAAGCTTTGTAAAACTGGGCTGAAAAACACACCTTTTGTTCTTTACTTTTTTGTTTCTTCCTTGGTGTAACAGTATTGGAATGTTGAAAGTAATCAAATGTTGAAAGTAATCAAAAGCCACATGTCAAAGATATATGGCAATGTACAGTAAGGCAATGAATTTGTACATACATATGTCGTTTCTCATATGTGTGAGTATAAGTGAGGATAAATTTTCTTGATAGGAGATTACTGAGTCAAAAGAATATGCATTTCACATTTTGTTTGACATTACCAAATACCTTCTTAGAGCTAACCCTTGTGGTCTCTCCAGTAATGTGATTGTCTATTTCCTGTAACCTTGATAAAATTGTATAGTATAAAAATTTTGATCTCTGACAATTTGGTGAAGAGAAATATTTCATCATTTTAATCTGCATCACTTTTTATATGAATTTGTGAAAAATTTACATTTACGAGCCAAGTAATTTTTTTTTCATGTTCTTTCTCTTTTTTTCTACTGGGTCAATTGTCTTTTCTTATGGATTTGTAAAGATTCTCTAGAAAGTTAGAATTCACCATTTTTCTGTGCTGAGTGTAAATATTTCATCCCAGTTTGGCTTTAACTTTACTATAGTGGATTTGCTTTACAAAAATATTTCAATCTTTTCTTCATGGCTGCTTTCAACTTTTACTTGGAAAGACCTTCCCCATCCCATGAAATTTGGAAAGCAAAATTTTCCATGTTAGTTTATCTAATTTTATTTATTATTGTGGTTTCATTTATAGTATTCGAATCTTTGACCATCTGGGATTTATTTAGAGTAAGGAATGAAATAGGAATAAGATAATTAAAAAAATTCCAGATGGTCTGCCAGGTGTCCCAGTGCCATTTAAAGAGTATTACTTATTTTCATCAGTGTTAATGAAAGCCAATGATTCATTTTCCAAAATACTGCATGTTAAAGGGGTTATTTCTAGATAGTGTTTTGTTCCATTTATCTGTCCATTCATTCCTTGTGATTTTAATTACTGTAGCTATATTAATGTCTGCTGGGCTAATCCTCCATCATCATACTTTTTGGTTAGAATTAATCTTGCATATTAACTTTTCTACATTGGTTTAGGAAAAAACCCTATTAATAGATTAATAGATTTGGTTCAGAAAGAACTGACACATTTTAATTTTGATTCTTTCTTTCCATACCTTTCTATTTGTTCGAATCTTCCTTGTGTCCTTCAGTAGTGCTGGCAAATTTTTTTTGTAGAAACACTGCATACATTTTAGAATTTATTTTTAGATCACTTGTCCTCCCCTCTCTATGTCCATCCTTCCTTCTTTCCGTTTCTCTTTCTCATCACCCTGCCTGTCTGCCTCCCTCCCTTAGGAGGCTTTGTTTTTCCTTTCTTCTTCTTTCCTTCTTCTTTCTTCTTTCTTCTTTCTTCTTTCTTCTTTCTTCTTTCTTCTTTCTTCTTTCTTCTTTCTTCTTCTTCTTCTTCTTCTTCTTTTTTTTTTCTTTTTTCTTTTTTGCACTGTAGTGGTGAGGGCTTGGCTTCAAGTTCCAGGGTACAGTTCAGAGAAGACAGAAGTCAGTGCACTCCTTCCCCAGCCCTGTGGAGACCTGGCAAGGTGCACCTGAGAATTCAGAACGGCTTTAGCTATTGCCCAATCTCCAGCACTCCTGTTGCCCAGTCCCCACCATGCCTGTCGTCTGGTTCAGTGGCTGTGCACAGGCTCCAGGTAGGTCTCTGTTGCAGCCATGGAAAAGGTCTGGGGAGTGGTGAGATCCATCTTGCGGTTCAGTCTGCACTGTGCCCACAGGGTAAGTGTGATGCTCCAGCACTTTGTTCTCTTACTGTTTCCCTTACGTTCTCTGACCTTGCTAAAAATATCACTCCTTCACCATTTCCCCATGCTGAATGCCCCACGTTGCTTCTCTGTGATTTCCCACTGCTCCCTCAGAGAAGAGCACTCTGTGTGTAGGCAGCTGCCTACACCTTTTGCTTCCTTCGTTAAGCGCCCCCTGCTGGCAGGCTGCTTTGAGTCTGCATTTTTTTCCTCCTACAATATGTATTCTTTTTTTGTGACTGGCTTTTCTTTAAACCCTGTCTGTGAGGTACATCCACGTTGTGCTTACGGTTGTAGGTTTTCATTTTCATTGCTGTATAGTATTTCATATGTGAATCTACCACAATATAGTCATCTCATTGTTGGTTTGCAGGATTGAGTTATAACTAATAGTGCTGCTTTGAGTGTTCAAGTACATATCATATTCTAGTATATATAGTTTCTGTTACTTTTCATACAAAATTCCTGAATCATAGGATGTATGTATGCATTCGGCTTTAATAGGAATAGCTAAACAGTTTTCTAAAGAGATTTAGGAATTTTCACTTTCTTTTTTTAAATTTATTTTTATTTTTTTTATTGTTAGGAATTTTCACTTTCAAGTGTTTAAAGGAGTTCTGCTTGCTCCAAATCCTTGACAACTCTTGGTTTGTGAGTCTTTATTCCAGACATTACGTTGGATATATAATGGTATTTTAATGGTTTTAATTTGTACTTTTCTAATAACTAATAGAGTCAGATACTTTTTCATATGTTTATTGGCCATTTGAATCTTCTTTTCTGAGAAGTATCATCTATCACCCATTTATCTATTACGTGGACTTTTTCTCAATAATCTATAAATTTATGTTTATATTTCTATATAAAGGATACATACATACTTTATATATTCTTATGATTCTTTGCCAGACATATGTGTTGTAAATATCTTTTTTCATTTGATGAAGACAAGCTTTCAATTTTAATATCAGTTTTCTTTTCTCATAATTGAAAAATTACTGCTACTTTGTTGTTTGTGAAATAAGGTGGTGGTGTTTTAATTTGCGTGTTCTTGATTATTAATATTGTCAAAGGTATTTTCACGTAATTGTTTGTATTTATGTTTTCTTTTCTGTGAAATTCCTGTTCATGATTTTGGCAAAGTTTTTTTTTTTTTTCTAGATGATCTCCTTTGTTTTATTTATTTATTTTTTTATTAAATCATAGCTGTGTACATTGATATGATCATGGGGCATCATACACTAGCTTCATAGACCGTTTGACACATTTTCATCACACTGGCTAACATAGCCTTCTGGGCGTTTTTTTAGTTATTGTTAAATTCTACATTTACTAAGTTTCACATATACCCCTGTAAGATGCACCACAGAGGGAGGGGGATAGGTGGGATTACACCTGCGGTGCATCTTACAGGGGTATATGTGAAACTTAGTAAATGTAGAATGTAAATGTCTTTACAAAGGTTTTGTACCTTTTATTTTTTGGTCTATTTGTGTCTTTTTCTTATTAAGTTATTGTAATTAATAGACTCTGGTTATATGGTTTAGTTACACATGTTACAAATATTTTTCCCAGCTTGTTGCTTAATTTTTATATTTTTTTGTCTTTAGAAATATTCTGCTTACCTTTGGTTAGGAAGACAATAGCTTCCATTTTCTTCTAAAAGTTTGCAAATATTTGTGCTTTATGCTTACATTGTTTTATTTGTCTAGACTCAATTTTGTGTAGGGTGTCAGGTATGAATCCTTCTGTGTGTGTATGAGTGTGTGTTTCCAATTGTCTTTGTAATTTTATCAGACCATGCATCACTTTCTTATCTGATACACATTGTCACTTCTGACTTATTTTAGGTATATATGTGGATCTGTTTCTGTTACTAAGCTTTCTAGTCTGTTCCCCAAATCTATTTGTCTTTCCTTGAGTGAGAAATAGACTCTAAAATTGAATAGCTTTATGGTAAGTCTTTATATCTGGTGGGACTAGTAGCTTGCAATTTTTTTCTGCTGGTGTATCTTGGCCTTTTCCTATCACAGAAACATTTAGAATTAACTCATTAGGATCTTTGAAAATATCTGTTGGTATTTTTATTATAATTGTATTGAACCTATTGATCAATATTTTTAATAGGTACTCAGTAGGGATTCTGGCTAGGACAATTGTTTGTGAGCAGCACTGCCATTACTGGATATTAAGCATACTCTTGCTCATTAAGTGCATTAAAAAACATTAAATGCTGTACTTACTTGGAAGCAATCTGGCAAGGGAACTTGGAAGATGTTGATTACAGAGGTTAGCATTGCAAGGCATAGAGAAAAGAAAAAAAAAATTTTGTGGGGTCTGGATTGGGAGATGAGAATCCTACAGTTAAGTAGGATTTTTGCAATAGTTGATCCACTTATTCTTTAGTTAGCTGAATTCCTCTAGTAATTTCAAGAAGTATTTATGACAATGGGTTTATTCTGAGTTCTTGTGTTTTTGAAAATGCTCTCCTATTAGCTACATGATTGGATAAAATTTTGCTGAATATAAAATTCGTTAGTCACAATTCCTTTACTTTGGATTTTGTGGGCACAATTCTCTTATGGTTTAAAGCTGAATACTGAAGTGTAAAAGTCTAATATCAATCTCTCTGTCTTCTTATTATAATTTATAGGTGATTTTCTTTTTTCTTTTTCCTAAATTCTTAAAGAAACCCTTCATTTTGGCAGTACCTGTAGCTCAGTGGGTAGGGCATCAGCCACGTACACTGAGGCTGGTGGTTTCAAACCCGGTCCTGGCCTTCTAAACAACAATGACAACTGCAACAAAAAAATAACCGGGTGTTGTGGTGGGTACCTGTAGTCCCAGCTTCTTGGGAGACTGAGGCAAGAGAATCACTTAAGCCCAAGAGTTTGAGGTTGCTGTGACGCCACAGCACTCTACCGAGGGTGACATAGTTAGACTGTCTCAAAAACTAAACTAAACTAAAATAAAATAAAATAAACCTTTAATTTTGAAGTTCCATAGCTTTATTAGGAAATGTCTTCATGTGCATTTAAGAAAATATTTCTTAAAAAAACAATTTATCATCTCAATATATTTAATCAAGTCTTTAACGTTTCTTTTTTTTTTTTTTTTTTCCTTTTCTATTCTGTCACTCAGACTGTAGTGTAGTGGCATCAAAATAGCTTGCTGAAACCTTGAACTCCTGAGCTCAAGCAATCCTCCTGCCTCAGCCTCCTGAATAGCCAGGACCATAGGCACGTGTCACCATGCCTGGCTAATCATTTCTTAAATTATATTTTTGAAGACTTTTGTCCACTGTAATTGTTCATTTCTTTTCTTCATGGATTTTATCTATTATATTTGCATTCATTTTATCTAGCTTCTAGCTTTATCATTGTTCCCTAGTTTTTAAAAACTTTTCCTTGCCTGTTTTTACTTTATTTTGCTAGCATTTCTCAACCCTTGTACTCCTTGTCCGTTATTGGGTTATCAGCAATACATATTTTCTCTTTTGCTAATTACAAATAGTGATAATTATATACTTTTTCTTACATTTCCCCTCTATACACTACTTTAAAAGCTTATTTTTCATGTGCTCCCAGTATCCCATCATATATTCCCCGTGTGCTTGTATCTATACCTTAGATCTTTATTTCAAAAAGTTTTGAACTCAGAAATATTTATCCTGATATTTATCTTCTCTGTAGAAAACATTGCCTAAAATTTGTTTTTCTTCTTTCTTTCCTCTCTTTTTCCCCCCTCAAAGTATCTCTAAAGTAACAGAAAGATAATGCTGTTTCCTTTTAAAAAATTACTTATTTTTAAATTATGCAATCATTAAATACTGAAGTTTATTTGCAGAAAGTTCCTAGGTAAAATTCAGGACAGCGGGAATTCTTTTTGATTTGAAATAAAGTTCTTATGACCTAGATTTCCTCTCTCTCTCTCTCTGTGATTACTCTGATGAACACAGATCATGAGCTCTAGTGATGATCATAATTTAGATTGTCAACTGCCCTAACTAACAGACTCCTCTCTACAACAATGATGTGACTGTGAATTTCCTCATTCATTTCCACCCCTGTTACTCCATGACGCCAATTAGGGTGAAGGGAAGGTCCCATTACCAAGTAGGGAACTCGTTACCAAGTTGGGAATTCCAAAATAAGGGATTATTAATTTAGAGCCCCACAGTGAGACTCTAAAAACTTTAGCTGTCTTCTCTTAAAGTCTTCCTTGACCCCTTATTGTCTCTCTCTCCATTTTTTTTTTTCTTTTTTTTTTAGGCTTTACTGGATTTGGTAGCTCTCTCTCATCTGTTGTAGTTTCTGGTTACAGATATCTAAGTTTTGTTGAATATGATATATTTATATATATTTTAATTATCCTTATTCTTTGGGTAGTGATTTTTAAGCAATGAAGGAGAATAATGCAACATGGCCTATCACCATCTTAAATTTTGAAATCCATCCTGTCTAACACACTTGTATAATTTAATCATAACAGGTATATTCACTCTATGTATTATAAAATAGAACTCTATTCTCATCACATGTATTAACTTCTATTTATCATAGCTATCACCATGACAGGTGCTATCCATCATAAACCAAGAAAATGTGTAACTTTTAAAAGAAGACTTCTAGGGGCTACCCTGGCCTATTCATTTTAAGGTAAATTAGAGTGTGAGAATTGAATTATACTTACCTATTAAAATAATGGATCCTCGCCTCAGATATCCTCGGGAGCTGCCCAGGAATCCTAAACTATCAGAAATCAAATCTGTAATATAGCTCTTGTGAGAAACAAGCTGAGAATAAAAAAAGGGAAAAAACCTTCTATCAAATACTACTCAACACATTCTACAAAGCAAATATCACCCTGCTCCCCAAACCAGGAAAAGACCCAACAAGAA
>CAUYPK010119256.1:0-20405 GCA_963574355.1 Loris lydekkerianus
TTCCCCTGTGTTTATCTTTAAAAAAATAGCATCTTGTAGTAATTTGAATGCAAAGTTAATTTTAATATTTATACCATCTTTATTCAATAACAACAACAGTGCTATAAATTTCCCTTTTAGGACTGCTTTTGCAGTATCCCATAGGTTTTGATAATTTGTATCTTCATTATCATTTTGTTCCAAAAATTTGGTCATTTTTTTTTAAACTCATCTTTAACCCAGCTTTCATTGAGCATAAGGTTAGTTTCCATGACTTTATTTGAGTATGAAGATTTCCTGTTGCTGCTGAGTTTGACTTTTATTCCATGGTGGTCTGAGAAAATACAAAGAATAATTTCAATTTTTAAAAAATTTTCTGAGATTAGACTTGTGACCTAAGATGTGATCAATTTTGGAGGATGATCCATGGGCTGATAAGAAGAATGTGTATTCAGTTTCATTAGGATTATATGTTCTGTAGATGTCTGTTAAGTCCTTTTGTTCTATGTCAAGTTTAAGTCTATTATATCTTTGTTTAGTTTCTTCTTGGAGGATCTATCCAACACTGCCAAAGGGCTGTTAAAATCTTTAACTATTATAGTGCAGGTTGAGCCTATCTAAGCCAAGTCCATGCTGAATGACCAACCACTGATAGAATAAAATAATCACAGTATACCTTCATGGTCCAAGGATCTGGTCTCTCCAGTGGTTCCCTACACCCACATAAATCTGGTCCTTGTATGTTCCATGTACACGACTGAGGTTTGGGGAGCTCTAGTTATATATGAGATGAAATTTTCTAATGACCAAAGTGGCAGAGTTCTGAACATATAAAATTTAATTTGAGGAAATATTAATAAAAGAATGTGATATCTCCTGTAACTGATGGTTGCAGAGTAAACCCATCCTTGACATATATACCTGTGATAAAAGCCTTTTTTCATCTAAAGGAAGCAGCCAAAACCTGTAGGAGAAGCTAATCTAAAGATGATCTGGAGGCCATAAATTTATGTCCTTGATAAGCCATTTTTGTTCATTCAGGACTTAGCTTACCTATATCTTATAACCACTGTATTGCACAGCTCAGGTTAGAGTTCAGTTATATTGTATATCTCACTTTCCCATTTCAAAGGTAGGTAAGTATTTTTAGCCCTTGTAGCAGATGCTATTGGTGGACTGCCAATATCCCTTCCACTTTTATCATTCCTATACTTACTAATGTCTTCCTATTGAAAAGGGGCTTTCTCTGGCTATAGTACCAGGCTTAACCTGCAAGTGGGACAAACTGAAATTTCCAAGGAACCTGATGCCCTTATGAGAAGGCTTCAGTCCATAATGGATGAGGAGCTGGTGAATAAATATCCAACTTCCTTGCATTTCAGGTAAAACAACTCTGAAGTTTGCCCTGCACAATCTCTCAGAGGTCCCTACTATTGATCAAGTTTCAATTGGTTAGGGCAGTTAACTGCTCATCACCACACTCTATATTGGTTTCTCTTCATTCTTTCCTCTCCATTACAGGTATTTCCTGTGATCAGCTCTCAAACCACTCAAATTCTTGTCTCAGGGTTTACTTTTGAGGTCGCACAATCTAAAGCATTCTTCTTCCCTGAGTATCACTAGATCCAACTTAATTCAATCGAACCTAAAACGTGTAACTTGGAGCTGGAGTCTAGTGCAGTAGCTTCTGTGACCTCTTCTCGATTCTATTGTGAGTGAAGGTGCTTATGAATTAGTCACAGTTTCTCTAACAAGGTGTGTGTGTGTGTGTGTGTGTAGACTTTCCTTCCCTATTGGTAGGCACTTTGGGTTTATATACTATACCATTGAGGCCTACATAAAACAATTCCAAATATTTAGGATAGTGACTTTTTCTCAAACAATACAACTCAGAGCCCTTTCAGAGCACAATATGGGAATGATGGGACTTTGGAACCTAACATCCTCCACTTCAGCCAGAGCATAAGAACATCTCCCTACCCCCACTTCCATTTCATATATTGAGGAAAAAATAAATATATACATATATAAACATATTACATACATATACACACACTATATATGGATATGTATATACATATACTCAATCTAAGTATAAGTAGGACATATCTATATCATGTGCTTTCTGATGTGATGCACTAAGAAGGACACAGCACTACTTCACTGGTGTTCCTATTCTATTACTGAGAAAGCAAGCAGAAAAACTCAACTTGAGGGACACTCAGTGATGTGCTGGAACTGGCTCATACAAACCAGCTTATAAGAGCTGACTAAACACAGTTCTTTCCAATGGCTCTTTCAGCAACATCATATTGCTAACTTGACATCAGCCATGATAAGAATATTTACACCAGGGAAATCAGCAAATGCTATGCAGCAGGACTTTTTTTTTTTCAGAGATATATCTGTTGAACATGTACTAGCACACAGCTAAACATTCCACAGAATAATTGGCCTGTACTCTTTGAAAATGTCAGTGTAATAAAAGGTTAAAAAAAATCTTGAAAAAATGTTCTATATTAAAGAAAACTAAAGAAGCATGACTACGAGGCAGCACCTGTGGCTCAGTGAGTAGGGCACTGGCCCCATATACTGAGGGTGGTGGGTTCGAAACTGGCCCCGGCCAAACTGCAACAAAAAATAGCCAGGTGTTGTGGTGGGCACCTGTAGTCCCAGTTACTTGGGAGGCTGAAGCAAGAGAATCACCTGGGCCCAAGAGCTAGAGGTTGCTGTGAGCTGTGACACCATGGTACTCTACCGAGGGTGACAAAGTGAGACTCTATATCAAAAAAAAAAAAAAAAAAAAACCAGAAGCATGACAACTAAGTGCATGCATAATCTTGTATTGGTTCCTGTACAAGAAAAAATTTTGTTCTCAAAGATATTATTGAAACAATTTGTAAAAATAGAATGTGAATGATATATTAAATAAGACAAATATGTATATCCTGACAAGGTTATTTTCTTACATAACAATGGTGTGATTATTATCAAATTAATGAATAAAGTAGCATGAGGTATTCAGCATACTCTCAAATGGTTCAAGAAATATTTATTTATAGGTATATATATGTGTGTGAGAGGGAATGATAAAAGAATGTGACAAGATGTTTCCAATTGATGCATTAGAATACAGGTATACAGAAATCATTGTACACTTCTTGAAACTTTTTTGTAAATTTGTCATATACATATATTTAACTTTTTGTTTTGAGATAATTTTAAACATACAGAGAACCCATTAAATCTTGCCAGTCCTCGATTAGAAAATCCGAAAGCAAAGTAGTTTACTAGCAAATATATTCTCCATGTCCCGCTGAACACTCCAAGTACAAAAGGTGGTTTTATGTTGTTGTTGGGGTTTTTAAAACTGTACTGTTATGGCCTTTTCAGAACACATCAACATGTAATGCCTTAATTGATATAGATGAAAGGGGGAGAAATAAATACTCCCTTGGAATGCAAAAAAAAAAAAAAAAAAAAAAAAAAAAATCTTGCCAGTCCTTAAAGAAATACATAGTATTATTTTCAATGATAATTGAATTTTTAAAATGAATAATTTAAAATGATAACACCAGCAAAGTGAGGTTGAAATGTTTGTTGGATTATAAATTGCTACATTTTGGAAAGCAATATAGCAGTATCTCTATAGCGGTCTAAATATTTATACTCCTTTGACCAAATAGTTCCTCTTCTCAAATTTGAGATTATTCTGCAGCACAAAATTACAAACTAGCATAACTATCTCATGTAAATACAATTGAATAAATCATGGCACAGAAGCCTGTGAAAATCTATAATTAATAAGACTATATAACAACATGGAAAATTTATTTAATGTGAAAAAATCAAAATATAGAATATCTATTCTACCATTGCAATTATTTAAAATATATACATAAGAATAGAATAAATGGGATTTGGTCAAGCTACAAAGCTTCTGCATAGCTATGGGTACCATAACCAAAGCAAACAGTCTTTGAAATGGGAGATTTTTGCATGTTATGAATCTGACAAAGGCCTGATAACTAGAATCTACAGAGAACTCAAATTAAGAGCAAACAACCCCATTTATAAGTGAGAAAGAGATTTGAACAGAAACTTATCTGAAGATGACAGACAAATGGCCAAAAAACATATGAAAAAATGCTCATTGTCTTTAATCATCAGAGAAATGTAAATCAAAAGCACTCTGAGACATCACCTAATTCCGGTAAGATTAGTCCACTTCACAAAATCCCAAATCTGCAAATGCTGGTGTGGATGCAGAAAGAAGGGAACCCTTCTACAAAGCTGGTGGGATTGCAAACTAATACAATCTTTATGGAAAGAAGTATGTAGAATTCTTAAAGAATTAAAAGTCAACCTTCCATTTGATCCTGTAATTCCATTATCTATCCAGAAGAACAAAAATCATTTTACCACAAAGACATCTGCACCAGAATGTTTACTACAGCTTAGTTCATAATTGGCAAGTTGTAGAAACAGCCCAAATGCCCATCAACCTGTAGATGGATTAACAAACTATGATATATGTATACCATGGAATACAGGGTGGACATAAAGTTTGTGTGCAACTATTTTAAATTGCACGTGAACTTTATGTCTACCCTGTACTATTCAGCCATAAGAAAAAATGGAGACTTTCCATCGTTTATGTTTACCTGGATGGAGTTGAAACACGTTCTTCTTAGGAAAGTATCTCAAGAATGGGAAAAAAAAAAATCTAATGTACTCAATACTAATATGAAATAAATATATAAACAATTACATGCCCACAAGAACAATAAAACACAAATATAGTCTAGCAAGAGGAGGGGGAGAGTGATTGGCAGGAAGTGGGGAGGGTGACTGGCAGGAAGAGGGAGGGAAATTGGCCGGCCCGATCTCACCTAATGTGCACAATGGGAGAGTATTCAGCATGCCCCTGGGGTGAAAGGCTCTTCTACAGCTTGAACTTTGCCTTGGAAGTGAGAACAATAGAGCCTAAAAATCTGTGCTTTCATATTAATTTGAAATAAAAAAATAAAATATATATAAGAATAAATATTATAAAGGAAAACAAAAATGAAAGAAGATTCTCTATAGTGTGGTAGAATTAAGGGAGAGATTTTCTGCTTAAGACATCTTTTAGCTTGTGATTTACAGTTAAGATTATAGTATTAAATTATAAAAAATAAGTTTAGGGTGGGGTTTGAACTCATACATTGACTCCACCACACAATTTTCCAGTAGGCTGAAGCTACATGGGAAAATAGGAAGGTCTTTGAAGATCATTGGTGGGATTTTCCTCCCTTTTAAGCACCCTTCTTCCCAGTGTCCCATATCTCACGTGCATGCTCCATGCAGTGTCCCACATCTCATGTGCATGCTCTGTGCTTTCAAATAGCTAAAGAAAGCATACCTGATATGTAGTTATTACCCACTAGATAGCAATACCATGTTTCCACTCCTAACTGGATTTACATTTTCAAAATAATAAGAAAGTGTTTACAAAACACGGTATCAAACCCAGCTTCATGCTAGATGCTGTAAGCTTCAAAATACAACTATAGGGAAAAGATCATGTAACAAAGTAATTTTTAACAGAAATTTTAGAGATACTTGACGATTCAACAAGGAAAGAGGTACGAGCAACTTTCCTAGGGACCGTGAATAATGTCATAAGAGCAGCCAGCTTCATCTGCCACTCCTGTTCTGAGGCAGTATCACACAGACTCTACACATTCATGATTCTTTTTCCTCCATTATGCTGTCAGCTCAGGCACCAGCAGATTTGATATCATTCTTCATTCTGGGTTTTTCTTTCTGCCAGTTATAAATTTCTCTCATTGTATCGTTGAAATCTGTCCCAATATTCCTGATAAATTCCTCATGCCCTTACCTCCTATCATCCATAATATCCCCCTTTTCTGTGAATTATCTTAATATTTAGCAACAGAAGATTCTAGTTAGTGTTTTTCCACTGTTCATCTTCTTACCAATTCAGAGGGAAAAAATCAGCTCTCCAACTTATTGAGTCATCTTCATGCATTTTTAAGAAAGGGTACAAAATGGTCAAGCTTGCTTTCAGGAGTCTTCAAGGCATTCTTTTAGCTGCTTTATTGAACTTCAGTTCCCAATGCTTGCTTGCTCACTCTCTCTCTCATTAGCTCTCATTTCTTCCTCTGCAAAACAGAAGAGCCAGGGTCTGGGAGAGAGGATGTGGGACAGACTGCTTTGACAAGTGCAATTGCAAAGAAGATATTCATTGCAGCCATAAAGGACCTACTTTAGAAGCTTTTCCTCTGAAATGGTATGGGAAACAGAATACAATGCAATCATACAGATTATAGTAAATTCGTAATGTATATGCATAAATATTGCTCTATATATTCTCTTGCTATGTATAATATGAGCTTGCACAGCTGAGAAATGCAGAGACCTGATCATTCGTGTGAGAAAATACCCCTTATACCATGTGATTGACCAGTGTGGGGGCTGCTCAGATCTCTTCTATTACTCCAGAGAGGTAGACCCTAGGATGGAGAATTGCCTTGTCATCTGCAGTGTCTCACTCTCCCTAACACCCTTTCTCCTTCTACTTCCTACCTCTATTGGATCTTACGATTTGTGCACAATCCAGTTCCCACTTCAAGACTAAAGGACTTATTTTCCCAGCTGCTGAGAGTGTTGATGATAGATTAGTTCTCTGTTTCCGGCCCCTTCTAGGGATTTATTCAGCTAAAAAAGAATCCTCTTACCCAAGGTAATGCCTCCCTTCCTATTCCATAACTAGTCAACGTAAAACTATAAAGGCCTAGTCCACTCCCAGTTTGGGTCAGCTCAGAAGGGTCACTCAGCTTCAGAGTTCCATGTGTGGTTGGCTGAGACTTCAGTGGAGACTGCACTGAAGCCCAACCTCTCCTTCTGCCCAATGCTGTGAATATCTCTTCCTGGCTTATAAGAAACGCTGTGCATGGTAATCTCTGTTTAGTCTGCTTTCTCAGGAATTCAACCTGGAACCCCACTCTAGATATTTTAAGAAGAGGGATTCCATACAGAGAATTATGCCACAAAGTGTTGGAAAGACTGAAGAATAAAAAAGGGGCTGGTGGTATTCTCAGAGGTCAGGAAGAATCCTCTACTGACCAGGTAGATTCCAAGAACTGTGTTGATTTAATATAGAGAAAAGATCACATATGGAACAAATGCTGAAATAAAAGTCAATACCCAATTAACTATTTGTATAGGCCACTCTTAAGTCCAGGGTTTAATCAACTATTTCCAGATATTTCAGATAATACATAGAGTCCAGTCTGTGTAAACTATCAAGACTGTTGAGTTTCTGAATGAAGCAGAATTTATTGATAATGGGTATACTTAACCAATGTTATCTTTCATCCTCTTTAATATAGTACCTTCCTAATTCATTCTCATACATATTTCCCAGCTTCTTGCTGATACAATTTAGCCAAAACTGAGATGAAGCAGGGATCCCCTCTTAGGGGTCTACTGTTTATCACCCCACCAAGCATGGAAATAAAAGAAAAATCTTAAGTCTCTTTAAGGGAAATTCCAGGTACCTAGCAAGCCTTAAAAAGGAAATGAACAGGGCAGCACCCGTAGCTCAGTGGATAGGGTGCTAACTACATACACCGAGGCTGGCAGGTTCAAATCCCACCCGGGCCTGCTAAACAATGACAACTACAACAACAACAACAACAAAAGGCTGGGTGTTGTGGCAGGCGCCAACTATGTGGGAGGCTGAGGCAACAGAATTGCTTAAGTCCAAGAGTTTGAGGTTGCTGTGAGCTGTGACACCACAGCACTCTACCGAGGGTGACACAGTGATACTCTGTCTCAAAAAAAAGGAAATGAGCAATCGATAAGCTAGAAGATAGTGATAACTTAAAACAATAGTTTTCCAAGCAAGTTAGAGTCACATGTTTTAGTTCTCTATAAAAAACTAAAGAATAACATCTTAAAAATATGCTCTTTTTTTTTTTTTTGGTGGCAGAGTCTCACTGTGTCACCCTCAGTAGAGTGCCATAGTGACACAGCTCACAGCAACCTCAAACTCTTGGATTTAAGTGATTCTCTTGCCTCAGCCTCCCGAGTAGCTGGGACTACAGGTACCTGCCACAACGCCTGGCAATTTTTTTGTTGTAATTGTCATTGTCCTTTGGCAGGCCCAGGTTGGGTTCGAACCTGCCAGCTCTGGTGTATATGGCTGGCGCTCTAGCCGCTTAGCTACAGGCATCGAGCCTTCTTTCTTTCTTTTTCTTTTTTGAGACACAGTCTTACTCTGTCACCATGAGTAGAGTGCTGTGGAATCATCTTAGCTCACAGCAACCTCAAACTCTTGCCTCAGCCTCCTAAGTACCTTGGACTAGAGTCACCACCACAACATCCAACTAGTTCTTTTTCTATTTTTCATAGAAACAGGGTCTCATCCTTGCTCAGGCAGGTCTCAAACTCATGAGCTTAAGCAATCCACCAGCCTCAACCTTCCAGAGTACTAGTATTACAAGCATTAGCCACCATGGTTGGCCTTGCAATATGTTCTTGAGTTTTCTTTTTAGAAGCCAAGGTACCTACCAGATGAAATATGCCTAGCACTACCACACCAACTTCAGGTAAGCTGGAACTAAAGACCATTCTTTGTTCCAAATTTCTTCCTGAGGAGCCTAGAGAGAATCACACCCATATGCCATACGTTAACATTCCTTTCCAGTGACCTCAAGATTTCTGTGAATCAAAAAAAATCTCTGAATCTACCTATGACCTGTAAGTCCCTGCTTCAAGATATCCTGCCCTTTTGGGCCAAATCAATGCATTATCTTCATATACTGACTTATAATTTTGCCTACAATTTCTCTTTTCCTGTAACCCCTGCCTTTAAAAACCCTGGCTTGTAAGCTATCAGGGAGGTCAGGTCTTAAGCATTAGCTGTCCACCCTATTTTCTTGACACTCTACAATAAATGCCTTTCTTTCTCTTGCTGAAAATATCAGTTGTCAGTGTTTGGCTTTGCTACACTGGACAAGAGGACCCAAGTTTGGTTCAGTAACAAAATGTTGCCATTTTACCAATGTTTAAGCTCTGTCCCTCACACTTAGTCTTTGTACTTGTCCCTCACTGGGTGTGCTATGACTGGAACCCACTTATGGATCTGAAAGCACTAGAAAGTAATAAAGGTGGGTTTTGATGAGACTTGGCATTGCAAAGTGGCTTCCTTCAATGAGGATAGCACAGAGTTTTCAAACAAGAGAACTACATCTGTCCTGACAGAAGTGTACCAGTGATTTTTTTTTCCTCTGGGTCTGTATTCACAATCTGGTGGTTCTCATTCTGAATGCCATCTGTGGGTTTCATTTCTCTCCTCATTGCCCAGTACATGTTCATGTACATGCATACATACAGAGAACAAGTTGTGCTCTCATTACTTCATGGAATTCTCAAGTTTGTCATTAAGTAACATCCTTTACATTCCCCCATATTTATCTAGATTTACTCAAGTTGAAAAGTATCCTAGAGATGACTCTGGACTCTATATAGGAAGGGCTCCTCCTCTCATAAGGCAGCTAAGGTTAAGTGATCAGAGCACAAGGACAGAAACCAAGTCATTCACATTGACCCTGGGCTGCTTTATTCATCCATGTAAAAAGTAACCCTCTTTATGGGCACACATATCTTATTTTAAGTACTTTTATATGTATCATCTATAAAAAAAAAAAAGAAAAAGTCAAGTGTTCTTTTCTATGACTTATATTATAAGGAGAACAGATACCTTGGGGGTTGCATAAAAACATTAAATCCTTTGTAAAGGGTAATATAGCACCAAACCTGTGCCCCAAGTTCTAGTGATTTGTCTGAGGTCATACATTTAAAAGAGCTGGGTTCTAACCCCAGATTATCCCATCTAACTCTCATTTTAGTTCCCTATATGGACAGAGGAGGAGGTACATCAAGCTTACATTTAAAATACAGCTAGGCAGAAAAATCCTCACACATAATAATAATCATGGGTTAAAAAAATCCCCATTTAGTTTCTGTTTAAACAGTGAGATCAGTACTTGGGAAGCAGCATGAAGTAGGTAGTTATTGATCATTTATTCATTCTCTCAAGGGCACTTAAAATCAAACCATATTGTCCACTATCTCAAGACCTGGTCATTTAATCAGGCAGGCTCTGGCTCCTCATGTGAATGTAAATCCTAAAGACTTGTAGCCTGAGCACACATATACACGAGACATCATGCTTCAGGAATTATATATATTATTTATGGAAAGATGTTTTTCTGCTATGAGTGCTATTTCTTTTTCTAATTAATCATCAACATCACTAGATTTCACTTTTTCCACTAGGAGAAAATCCCCTAGCCCAATGAAAAACAAAATCATGTAAAAGGAGACAGAGTTCTTTCCTCCTTCATTTGCAATTCTAATGTTCACTCATATATATTTTAGGCACTGATGTATGATGAAGCTGTTTATTTTCTAGAGTCAAATGTGGCATGATTTTTTTTTTTCTTCCTTCTTCATTCTCTCAGGGGCATTTAAAATCAAACAGTCTGGTTCACTATCTGCTTTCACATTTTCTTTGCAATGATTGCAAGTTCTTTTCAAAATTAAAATTTACTATAACAGCAAGGTACCTCCCACTGTTTTTTTTTTTTTCAGCTTTAATAGTGTTAAGATATTAACAAGTACAATGACTACAACAATTATATTGATGAACTCTCATTTATATAAAGTATAACAGAAAGGATCGAGTTCAGTTGGTCTTGAAAAATTCTGCCAATGCCCAATCTGAATAAATAAAATCTATTAATGTCTGGCTGGTTATGATGGGTAGTATATTGTTTAAAGCCTGCTCTCCTAGAAAATGTATAATAAAAGATGTTAAAAGTGTCAGATACTCAAAACTTATGAAGGAAATATATACATTACTAAATTTTCAGTGGTGCCTTAGAGTTCCCTAATTATATAGCAAACACTGTGGCCTTGTCTTAAAAGTATTTTGCTGAGAGTTATTTCAAAGTGGTGGAGCTAATGCTGTTTTGTCTAGAGAAAGAATGTCATGAAATGACTCCCTGACACTTCTTTTTGTAATTAGTGAAAGGTCCACAGCCTCCCTGTGGCCCAGACTTAGTAGAAAAACAACCTGAGTTGTACCTTCCTGGCTTGCCTAAAGGCAGTGTTTTTCAACCTTTTTAATCTCATGGCACACTTGAACCTAGAGTTAAATGTCCATGGCACACTTAAATTATGTTGATCAAAATAAGAGTAAAAAAGTAGAATATACTTACCGTGCTTTGAAAGTCTTTGGAAAATAATTTAATTAATGGTCTTTAAAGTTTATCGTGGCACACCTAGGAAAAGCCTTTCACAGCACCCAACTGCAGCACACTAGTTGAAAGGAAAAGGAAAACAAACAAACAAAAAAGGTAGAGTACAAGGGCAAGAAGGAACCGTTTCCCACTCTAGCCCTCAGTTTTTACAAAGTGTGTCAGACCTTGCACAGAATGAGTCTTTAATGAAAAGACTAAATAATAAACCTGACATTTTTAAAAGATTGCAGTAAATCTGTATTATGCTTGTGAACATAAGAATTGAGAAACTTTGTCCACCTAGGTGAGTAAATGATCAGAAATAGTTTCATTGCAACAGTTATTAATATATGTGAATAATCAAATAGTGATTGTATCACTGGAAAGCATCTTTAATGATGTATCAATTGATAATTTAATTAGATTCTTCTTCAAATTACCTAAAAACAAGGAATTGGAAAACATACGATTTGCAAAATGAGTTATCTTTTCAATTCATTCATTCACTTTTGTTTTTCTTGTGGGAAATATATTACTTAAAAGATTTTACTTACATTTGAAAAATGGTAACTCATTATTCCTTAGTCTTCCAGTTGTCTTAGAGGCACCTGTACTATATCACATACCCAGAAAAAGTTGGGAAAATCAAACTATTGTTATATCTTTATACACTGTTTTTATCTTATAATGTAAAATAAAATATTAATCAAAAGCTTAGAGCTTATAATAGATATTAAAGCATGGAGATTTCTCATTGTCTGTCTCATTACTATGAATGTTGAAAATACAGAGGACACAAGCTTTGTAAAAAATCAATATTTCTCATAATGCTTTACATTCTTTTTGACTATTCATATTCTACAAAAGACAAAGCATAAAGCCTTGTCATAAATTGTCACCTGGATAAAATAAGGCATGGCATTGTCATTTTTTCATTATTCTTTTCTCTTTTCTTTCAGGGAGTCTCCCTCAGGAATAATGTATGCATTATTATATAATAAAAGATTGTGCTTCTTCCATCCTCTGAATATTGTCAAAAGAAATTTGTCATTGCCTCTTCTTCTCCACTCTAAATATGTAACTAAATTCAGACTGTTCCAACATGAGCCAAAATATTCCAAGTCTACTCCAATCCCTTAATTCACCCTTAAGAGAAATGTGCATTATCAGCATGAAACATGAAATCTAATAGGAGATTTATGGTTCCTTGGTTAAAGGAAGCATGTATCTCATTTTCCAATGTCTAATTGTCTATATGTTAGTGCCTAGGATGTTTTTATATTCCAGAGCAATGCACCTCAGTAAAATTTGGGATGGGTAAGAGGCAGATCTCAGTTTGTAAAGTGGTAAAAGGACAACTATGAAATGAGAAGTGGAAAGGAGAATCTCCATGATATTTGAGTACATTTATGATCTCGTTTTTTAGCAAATAATACATACTAAAACTTAGAGTCTAGCAATTGGTTCTCATAAAATTCTATGCCCATGTATTCCATTATGAACCAAACTGTGTCTGTCTCAAAATTCATACGTTGAATCCCTAAGCCCTGATGTGGTACAACATAGAGATAAGTTCTTTAAAGAAGTAATTAAGGTTAAGTGAGGTCATAAGGGCAGGGCCCTAATCCAATATTACTGGTGTCCTTATGAGAAGAAGGGTGTAAAAGCACAGCAAAAAGACCATCTGTGGACACAGCAAAAAGGCAGCTATCTGCATGTCAGCGAAAATAGCCTTATCAGAAATTGACCATGATGGTAACTTGATCTTAGACTTCCCACCTCTAGAATGGTAAAAAACAAATTTCTGTTGTTCAGGGCAATGGTCTACCCAAGCAGACTAATACATACACCTTGAAAAGTATTACTATATCTTTAGGGGTCACACACCTCAGTTTGAATGGTTGGCCCTGTCCATTGTTCTGTCCACTGCTCAACTAGCTAAATCACAGGCTGCAGTAATGCCCCATGCAGGGGGTATCACAGTACTCTTCAAGTTATTTTCAGTAGGTCACCCTGGCACACACTTCTGATGCCCCACATTACATTCCTTGGGCCACATCTAATTTTACCAGAACAGTTTTACACAAGCTCAGGGCTCCTATCTTAAACTTTCCATTGTTATCTTTCCATTTTCTGCCTGGGGGCCATTTCTGATGCCTTATAGCCTGCTTTACTCAGGAGCTACTACACTCTAGTCAAGAAATGCAGAGGCATTTTCAGCCTCTAGCTTACAAACTTTAAACAATAAGCAGCAGGAGATAAAAGTTCCAGCCTTCCTGCCCTCAGGCAGACAATGGGGGTGGGGTTTTCTTTATTCTTCCCAGAAAGTCTTAGCAGAATAACAGTCCCATTCCCCACAGAGGCAACCTCCATAATGCACTCTTAGGGCTTGATACTGTCCTCAGAAACAGATCCTGAAATAAGGATTTTTGTGTGAGCAATTTATTAAGAACTGTTCGCAAGAGAAAGCAGGTAAGGGTGTGGGGGAAGGAGAATAGGGTTGGGGAAGAAAAAAGCAAAAGAGATGAGATTTTAGGTGAATCTCAGCCTTGGGGAAGTCTACAATATAAATCACATTATAGAGTTTGTCCCAACTGGAGGCAAGGGAGCTGGGCTCACACACAGGAGTAGCCCCAGGGCCACCTAGGTCATGAGAGGCCAGGGGAATGTAAATTTCCAGGCAGTCCTGGTTCTCAACGGCTCCAGATAAGGCAATTCAACAGTTTAAGGGTGCTTCTATAATGAAGGTTGTAGATTTGAGCCATTAAGAGCAAAGTACAGAGAAGCTTGGAGATTAGACAAAGAGAGTCATTATAGAAGATCTAGACAATAGTAGCAACATCATTCACTACATCATCAGTCACTATATTCTCCTTCCCTGTATTACTCTCCTCATCACTTCACACCTGCTTCCTGGGTCCTCTTGTCAAATAAACCCCCTGTACCAAAAGCCTTGACTGAATTCTGCTTTCTAGGAAACACAAATAAGTTAGCTTTGAGACCAGCAGGTGCCTGCCTCCTTGGAATCAGTGCTTCTCACTTGACTTTGAGCTCAGTGTACCATGGATAATGGGAGATGTGTACTTTTGTCAGGTGACAAAAAGATTGTTTGGGATGATTTCAGAATACTGGAGACCAACTCACATTTATGCTACCTAAGAGGAGCAGCTTTCAAGCTCTTCCCAAAACTAGGAAGACTTGTTGTCTACACCTAAGCACATTCAGAGCAGCCATTTCTCTCTTTAAAGTTGATTTTATTTATTATCATTAATCTTACCATTTACCTCACTACATACAGAGTAAGAAATTGTTTTGTATAATTAGCATTACATGAGTGCTATTTCCACCGACAGGCAACTCTCCAGTAGGAGGAAATTTAAAGTGTCACAATTAAGCTTGTTATAATTTGCTATATTTATATTTGGTAATTCTATATCAGTGCCATGCGCTGTAGAAATAAAAGCAAAAATCCATATCTTATGAAACTGGCTAATTTTTCTAAATACACATCTTGGTGGCATAGTTAGACCATTCCAACTTCCCTACCCCCCAGTTCTTCATTTCTTATCCTAATTTCAAAACCTAGGCACCAAGTTGAGATTACTATCACTCATCCTTTTAAAATGTCTCTTGAATAGACAACTGATAGCCTGGAAGAAAATAGTTGCAAAACACATATCTGATAAAATACTTGTATCAAGAATATAAAGTACTCTCAAAATTTAACAATGAGATAAACAACGCAATTTTTAAAAATTGGACCTATTTAACAGACATTTTACCAAAGAAGAGATACAGATGGCAAAAAAGTATGTAAAATGACATTCAATATCATTAGGTATGCAATATCATTAGGGAAATGTAAATGAAAACCACAATGAGATACCTACACTCTTGAATGGCTAAAATAATTTTTTAAAATAATAACTGACAATACCCACTCATGAGAATATGGAGTAACTGGAACTCTTATATGTTACTTATGGGAATACTCATACAGCCACTTTGCAAAAAAGTTTGGCACTTTTTCTTCTTCTTTTTGAGAGCAGTTCACTTCCAAAGATTGGTCAATACAGGAAATAAAGAGCCAAGTCCCTTGGCCCAATTTGGGACACCTCTGAAGAACCATTCCAGCAGCAGAGCTCCTCTATGGAATTGACTGAGTTGCTTCTAGTGACTACATCATGTCCCACTTCTCCTTTTGCCCAATCATGATTTATCCCTTTCCTCCATATGTGTTCACACCAAGGGGGTACTACCCAAGAAACCTTCTATGGGCTATTCTTTATATTCAGATCTTCTAATCTGCTTCCTAGGAAACCCAATCTGCCATATCCCTCCTGCCAACTTTCCACTTTGAAGCCCCTGTCATATTTGTTCAGCATAACATGGAACAATCCCCTATATGAAAGAGCCAAGAAGACATTGAGCCCCTTCCTTTTAAAATAAGACCTAAGTCTCTGAAAAGATAAAGAACATTACTTCAGGGAGTAAAGACAGGGTATTGTCCAAGTGAATTCTGAGTCAGCCTCTGGTCTGCCAAGACTCTCAGGAGTAATTATAATTTAACTCTACTACAAATGTTCCATGACCAGCATCTTCTTTTAACCTCCTGGATTTCTCTGTGTAACAAACTGGGTTCAGGGGGCAGAGACAAGATGGCTGACTGAAAACAGCTTTCCACAGAGGCTCCCATCCAGAAGGAGAGTTAAAGGACAAAAATTTAGCAAGTAACCTGGTGGATTTGAGCTTCACCAAGAAAGAAGGTTGAAGAATGCACATCAACCCCGCTGAGATGAGCTGCAACCACAAGGATACAAACAAAAGGTACAAAATCCATCACCAAGCAAATGGGAGTCCCCTCCCCCATAGAATGGCTCAGAGTGCCCCACAAACAAACGGGCAGAATTCAAAGGTCCTCCAACTACACTCCATGGGAGAGACCCTCAAAAAACTGGACCAACCTCCCCTACGAGAGTGCCATAGCATTCTCCTGCCAGGCATAAAACTGTATAAAACTGTATATATTCTCCACCTGCAACCCTGATCTCCCAGAACTCCCCTCCACTCTCACTCTGTGGTCTGGAGGCCTATCCCCCAGGAGTCCAGACTCTTGGGTGATTTCTTGAGGAGTATGTACAGCGCCTAAGCTGCAGCTGGTAAGGGCTGACTCTGGGGCACTGGAACAAGGAGAGGACGATTGGCTGAGAGGGAACCAAACCAGAGCAGCAGTTCCTGGCGGCACAATCCAGCAGCCATCTTTTAGCAACAATATGGCTCACACCCGGATATTCTGAAGCCACACCTCCTGTCTCCCTGGGCAACCAGAGGAGGCCAGCAATAACCCATGAGTAAAGGATTTGCCTGAGGCTGTACTGACTCACAGACTCAGGAAGTTCCCAGGGTGGGGATGACCGAGAGGATTGCTTTACTGGGCCTAAGATGCACCTGCCCCTCAGGGGATCATCAGCCTATAGACAAAGGAAGGCAGTAGGATAGAAATGACAGGTAACGGAATACAAACCTGCAGGAGCAAAGACACAGCTTTGGAATTCAAAACAGCTTCTCTTCTGCAAGGGAATTTAGCAGTTCTGTTTTGTTCTGTCAGTAACTTTAATCAGGGATGGGGCTGGACCTGAGTGAACACCCCCCCAGCCTTCATCAAGCACCCAAGGTTGTCAGACCTCACCTCCTCCTTCTAGACAGAGGCAGAGCACAGTGGCCTGGTAGATTTCCTTGTGATTCAGACAGGTGCAAAACACTGGAGTATCTGTTCACTACAGGCAACTGGGTCAGCCAACTGCAGGGATATCAGTGACTGGGTGTGACAGTGGTGCAAGGTGGGGAAGGAGGCATCAACCTCCCCAGACTGATCTATTGGCTGGGTGGCTTCTCCTGACTCCACGCAGCACTGGAGCAAGCCATATCACAGTAGTCACCAGATCCCTGTGATCCACTTCCCAAAGACCTCTTAAACTCACCCACCCGAGACAGGTGCTGACTGAGACAATTGATTTGGACCTTTTAAACTGAGCCAATCACCTGAGGACTATTCTGGGGGTGCCCTAGGTGTGTGGGTGTAGGAGGTTTGATTTTCCTTTTCCAATTGTTGCCGATGGTGGGTGGGGTGACTTAATTGCTATTTCTCCACAGCTGAGACTTCAACACAGAGCAACTGTTTCACTAGGGTTGAACAAAAACCAGCTGAAAACTAGACAGAACCACTTAGCCCCACCACACAAAACAGGGCCCCAGTTTCTCAGGCCACAGCACTGTATGGGTCCTCGACAAAGCTCCAGGGGAAAAATCAAAGGGAGTAAAACAATCATGGGGTGGAATGAGCGGAAAAACTCTGGAAACATGAATAACCAGAATAAATCAACCCCCCAAGGAAAGATATGGCACATGTAATTGAAGATCCCATTCACAAACAACTGGCTGAGATGTCAGAAATCGAATTCAGAATTTGGATTGCAAACAAGATTAATAAAGTGAAGGAAAATTTGGAATTAAAACTTCAAGCAGCAATTCAAAAGTCGGAATTTGGAATTTGAGGAGAAATTCAAAAGTTCTCTGAAGAATTTAACAAATTTAGAGACAAAACCACCAAAGACTTAGACACACTGAAGCAACAATTTGCAGCCCTCAAAGATCTGAAAAATACAGTAGAATCCCTGAGTAACAAAGTGGAGCAAGCAGAAGAAAGGATTTCTGACGTTGAAGACAAAGCCTTTAAATGCTCCAAAACTCTCAAAGAGGAAGAGAAATGCAGAGCAAAAACAGATCATTCTCTCAGAGAGCTCTGGGATAATTCGAAGAAGGCTAATATCCCACTCATTGGAATCCCTGAAACCGATGAAGTAGCCTCGCTAGGCACAGAGGCCCTTCTCCATGAAATTATGAAAGAGAATTTTCCAGATATGCCTAGAGATTCTGAAATTCAGGTAGCAGACAGTTCCAGGACCCCAGCACAACTCCACACCAATATGACATCCCCCAGGCATATCATAATTAACTTCACGAAAGTTAATATGAAGGAGAAAATTCTCAAATCAGCCAGACAAAAGAAAGCCATTACCTAAAAAGGGAAAAGTACTAGAATGACTTCAGATCTCTCTGCTGAAAATTTTCAAGCCAGAAGAGGGTGATCATCGACTTTTAATCTCCTAAAGCAAAATAACTTTCAACCCCGGATCCTGTATCCAGCTAAACTGAGTTTTATTAATGATGGAGAAATTATATACTTTAATGACATTCGTATGTTGAAGAAACTGGCCATAACAAAACCAGCTCTTCAGAACATTCTCAGACCTATCCTCCATAATCACCAACCCAATCCTCCACCACAAAAGTAAACTCACTCAGAAACTTTTGATCAAACTCCAACTTCTACACTGGTGAAAGGACTAAAACTGTCCACTGGACTTTTGCAAAACTCGATACCCAAAATATTACCAGACTTATAAATATTCTCCATTAATGTGAACGGTTTAAACTATCCTCCAAAGACACATAGGTTAGTTGACTGGATACAAAAACTCAGGCCAGATATTTCATACAAAAATCACATCTTAACTTAAAAGACAAATCTAGACTCAGGGTGAAAGGATGGTCATCCATATTTCAGACAAATGATACTGAGAAACAAGCAGGTGTTGAAATTTTATTTGCAGATACAATAGGCTTTAAACCAATAAAAGTAAGGAAGGATAAGAATAGTCACTTCATATTTGTTAAGATAAGACTCAATATGATGAGATTTCAATTATTAATATCTATGCACCCAACCAAAATGCACCTCAATTTATATGAGAAACTCTAACAGACATGAGCAACTTGATTTCTTCCAACTCCATAGTAGTCAGAGATTTTAACACTCCTTTGGCAGTGTTGGATCGATCCTCCAATAAGAAGCTGAGCAAGGAAATTTTAAATTTAAACCTAACGATTCAACATTTGGAGTTAGCAGACATCTAAAGAACATTTCATCCCAACAAAACTGAATACACATACTTCTCATCAGCCCACAAAACTTACTCCAAAATCGATCACATCTTAGGTCACAAGTCTTACCTCAGTAAATTTAAAGGAATAGAAATTGTGCCTTGCATCTACTCAGACCAACATGGAATAAAAGTTGAGCTCAGTAACAACAGGAATCTGCATACTCATACAAAAACATGGAAGTTAAATAACCTTATGCTGAATGATAGCTGGGTCAGAGATGAGATTAAGAAAAAAAATTGCTAAATTTTTGGAACAAATTGACAATGAAGACACAAACTACCAGAATCTCTGGGATACTACAAAGGCAGACCTAACAGAAAAATTTATAGCACTGCAAGCCTTCCTCAAGAGAACGGAAAGAGAGGAAGTTAACAACTTAATGGGACATCTCAAGCAACTGGAAAAGGAAGAACATTCCAACCACAAACCCAGTAGAAGTAAAGAAATAACCAAAATTAGAGCAGAATTAAATGAAATTGAAAACAAAGAAATTATACAACAGATAAATAAATCAAAAAAGTTGGTTTTATGAAAACATCAATAAAATAGATAAACCTTTGGGTAACCTAACCAGGAAAAAAAAGAGTAAAATCTCTATTCTCATCAATCAGAAACGACAAAGACAAAATAACAACAGACTTATCAAATTCAAACAATCCTTAATGAAAATTACAAGAAACTTTATTCTCAAAAATATGAAAATCTGAAGGAAATTGACCAATACTTGGAAGCACGTCACCTTCCAAGACTTAGCCAGAATCAAGTGGAAATGTTGAACAGGCCCATATCAAGTTCTGAAATAGCATCAACAGTACAAAACCTCCCTAAAAGGAAAAGCCAGGGACCAGATGTTTTCACGTCAGAATTCTACCAAACCTTTAAAGAGGAATTAGTACCTATATTACTCAACCAGTTCCAAAAGGTAGAAAAAGGAAGACTACCCAACATGTTGATGAAGCAAACATCACCCAGATCCCAAAACCAGGAAAAGACACAACAAGAAAACAAAATTATACACCAATATCAATAATGAATATAGATAGAAAAATATTCAAAAATATCCCAACAAACAGAATCCATTAACACATCAAATAAATTATACAT
>CAUYPK010119260.1:0-14500 GCA_963574355.1 Loris lydekkerianus
GGATATAGCTTTCATATGAAAGTCATAAATTAGTTTCATAGTAGGACTGAGTACATTGGATACTTATTCTTCCATTCTTGAGATACTTTACTAAGAAGAATATGTTCCAGCTCCATCCATGTAAACATGAAAGAGGTAAAGTTTCCATCTTTCTTTAAGGCTGCACAATATTCCATGGTGTACATGTACCACAATTTATTTTATAGTATCTGTACAGGGTTGTCCAGGGGGAGGTAGCATAGTTGACAAAACAAAGGAAGAACTATGTGACTTAGTGGTTACTATTTAACTTTGTTAGCATATGACAAGGGGGAAGAAGGGAGAGATCTCAAGGATCTCTGTATAGTTAACCAGACAAAGAAAGGGCAACGGGACTTCAGGCAGAGGGAGCAGGAGAAAGGAAAATGGCTGTTTTAGGAACAGAAGAGAAGCAGTTGAGGGTTCATTCCCTGCGTGTTCTCCAGGCTGTGAGAGCTCTGCCTGCTCTCTACATATAGATTTAGTATCTGTGTTCCCCACCCCTAACTTGCATGTAGATGTCTTAGTCCTTGAGGTTAGGAGGTGGGGACTTTGGGAGGTGATGTAGTCCTGAGGGTGGAGCCTCATGGATGGGATCAGTGTCCTTATAAAGGGACCCCAGAGAGCTCCCTGGCCGCTCCCACCATATGAGGACACAGTGAGAAGGCTCCATCTATGAACCAGGTGCTGAGTCCCCACCACTCACAGCATCTGCCACGCCAGGATCTTGAACTTCCAGCCTCCAGAGCTGTGAGCAGTGAATGTGTATTCTTTACACCCAGTTTATGGCATTTTTGTCATAGCAGTTCAGCTGGTCTGGACATTAACACACAGTGACCTCCTAGCCCCAAGTGGAGGAGAACTCTACTCTCTAGCACAGCTCCCAAATTCAGTTTCTTCAAATCACCTGCGGCATTTGCTGACCCAGGATAATTGCTTGAAAACAGTTCCAGCCAGGAGACAATCTTTACCCACTGGTATTAAGAATATAAATTGGAACCACAGCCTTGAATTATCAGCACCAGTTTTTTAACTTTGGGGCTTAGATCCTGTTTTCCTGCAAACCTTCTCTTGGAACTTGTGCTGTTTGGGGGCGGGGGTGGGGGTGCAGAGTGGCCTCCTACAGCTGAGGCTGGGGTTCTTTGACAGAATGTACTGAAAGCAGGAAGGACTTTGCTCCTCATTTCCCTGTTGGATGGGTCAAGCGACCACACCACGGTGCATTTTATTATTTATCGGCCATTGCTACTTTTCCTTGATTCTTTCTCTTTTAATGGGATGAGATTTATTATCCTTATGCAAATGCATAGATGCCTTAATTTCACAGTGAAGGTTTGTTTCCATTTGGGTGAAGGAATCTGCAACTCGGGCACCCAAGTTTTGGTCACAGCTGCTCATGGTGGGCATCTTCACTCTGGCATCTGCAGAATGGGAAGGGCCCGCAGCAGGGCTGGAGCCAGGGTTTCCAGGTGTTCTGTGGCATGTCCAGCTGCAGGGGGACAGGGCGCAGCGTCCGCTGGTGTGCCTCCACGGCCTGCTGGACAGTGTCCACCACCTGGTGGAATAAGGGCTCTGTGGCCGGTGTGAGGACATGGGTCTCAGAGGGGTCTCTCGAGAGATCAAAGAGTAAAGGTGGGTCGTGCTGGGTCACTTTGTCCCCGAAGCAAGGGCAGACTCCTCTCCCGTAGCAAGCGCCGGCTCCCTCAGGCTGGAACTTCGGGGTCAGGTAGTGGACTTTCCAAACTCTTCCCCCTGGAGGAAGGACAGGAATCCCACAGAGTGGACATGCAGAAACGGGGTTCAGTCTGGACGGTTACAGCAGCTAGAAGGGAGAAAAACCCACGTGCTGGTGGATGGATGAAGGCTTGAACAGAATGCCATCCAGCCATACAACAGGATAGTATTCAGGAAAGAGACCCCAATATGTGGACAAACATGGAAAAATAGTGGAAGAAGGCTCGGCCCCTGTAGCTCAAGTGGCTAAGGCGCCAGCCACGTGTACCAGAGCTGGCGAGTTCGAATCCAGCCTGAGCCTGCCAAACAACAATGACAACTACAAGTGCCTGTAGTCCCAGCTACTTGGGAGGCTGAGCCAAGAGAATCGCTTAAGCCCAGGAGTTGGAGATTGCTGTGAGCTGTGATGCTATGGCACTCTAGCCAGGGGCGACAGCTTGAGGCACTGTGTCAAAAAAAAAAAAAAAAGAAAGAAAAGAAAAATAGTGCAAAGGGGCGCACTTGGTAGAATCCCATTTATGGAATATCTGGGGTCCTTAAAGCATAATGATGGAAAGTGGACAGGTGGTTTGTCAGGGGCCGGAGACAGGGCAGTCAGTACTGATGGGGAAGACCTCTTCTTTGGGGGCGGGTGGGAATGTTCCGGAACCAGACGCAGATGGAGGGGGTCGCACAAGATTGTGAATGTGCCAGACGCGGCTGAATGGCGCTGTTGAAAAGGGTCGATTTGCTGGTCTGTGAATTATATCTTGCTACGTGGCTTTAGAACAGTGAAGGGCTTAGATAAGAGATGGAGTGGAGGGCAGTTTCATAACTGAATTCTCGGGGGGGTTAAAAGGGCCTGTGGTTACGTGTTCCCAGTGAAATTTTCCCGACGTTTTCCTCTCTAGCTGGGAAGGTACCAAGAAGGAAAAGAAAGGAGGAAGGGAGGAGGGAAGGAAGGAGGGAAAAAAGGTGAAAAAGAAAGGAGGAAGGGAGGAGGGAAGGAAGGAGAAAAGGAAAAAAGAAAGGAAGGATGGAAAGAGGAAGAGAGGGGGTGAAAGGAAGGAAGAAAAGAATGTTCTAAGCACCTTGGCTTACTGACACCATGTCCTCCTCATTATAACAATTACAACTTTGTAAGGTAATCAGCTACACACTTAATGAATACTTTTTGCATCTCTAAATTTTGTAGGCCTTCTTGGCCCTAAAATCCTTTCAAAAGAGCTATAAAATCATTTGCAACTTGTAAAAAAAAAAATATATATATATATATATATATATATCCTGAATGTTTGATGCCACCGAGGGGCACCCTGTGTGAGGATTGATGTCATTATTCAGAAAACACACTGTGAAACCCAGTGAGAAGGTGACAGACAATGGCTTAGTGAGGGGGGTGCAGCCCAGGGGGTATCTGCTAAAACAAGATGTAAAAATAAGAACGTTGCAGAGGGGGCTACGTGCTCAGGAGCAAATTCGATGGATCTGGGTAGTAGAGAGGCTGCAGTGGTGGTTTGTGTGGGTGGAGTCTGGGCGCAGGTCAGGGGCTGGTTTGGGTGCAGAAACCTGTGTGTGCAGGAGATGTTAGACATAGGATGTTAACACTAACAGTGAGCCAGGTACAGGGAGACCCAAGCCACCAGGAGAATTTCAGATGGTGGAAACAGCTTGTGCAAAGGTCCTGAGGCAGGAACTGGGTTAGCCACAGCTGAGCACAGGGCGGTTGCAGCTTGGGACTTGTAGGCTGGCAGTGATCAGAGTGGGTGTTTTAGAGATAAGGAAGGCCCTTTTTTGAAAAGATAACTCATGTCTCAGGGAGACACTCGAACTTGTTTGGACGCTTGCAAGGTGAGTCATCTTTAGGAGCCTCTCAGCAGAGGCCAAGGGGACCTGGGAAGGCAGGCCAGGGCACCATTGCTGACCCACAGACAGTAGGAACACACTGCCCACCTATCTTTCTACCTGGAAGAAAAAACTGAAATATTCATCTGATTGGGGAAGGAGAAATAAATCATCTACTTCTTACAGTGCTAGAGAGCTCCTCCTCCAAAGAACAAATTTTACACTGAGCTGAAATAACCTTGAAAAGTAAAACAAGGAAAGACTCTGTAACTAAGAACAACACCCTGGTTTGTAATATCTGTGGCCAAAACTATGTAGCTGACACTGAACTGAAGAAATAAAGAAAAAGATACGAAAGAGTTTGGAATAAAACTGTTCCCCAGAACTCAGCTTTCCACAGCTCGAGGCACCTGAGTTCTCACTGGCATTTAAAGGCTCCTTCCTCTATATTGTTGGTGTAAGTGTCTGTTTTAATTCCAGGTTTTCCTGCAACATGATGACCAAGAGAAAAGAGATTAGTAATGAGGCAATTACAGTGTAAAAGACCCCAGTTACAGATTAGATCATGCCACTGAATGAAAGGTTTATAAAGAACTTTAAATGCGAAATATGTATATATACATATATATATATATATATACACACTGCATAATCTAAAATCAAAAAACAAAATGCAACCATTAAAATCATCTGATGGGGGCAGCGCCTGTGGCTCACTGAGTAGGGCACCAGCCACATACACCGAGGGTGGCGGGTTCGAAACCAGCCCCTGCCAAACTGCAACCAAAAAATAGCTGGGTGTTGTGGCGGGTGCCTGTAGTCCCAGGTACTTGGGAGGCTGAGGCAAGAGAATCACCTAAGCCCAAGAGTTGGAGTCGCTGTGGGTGGGGATGCCACAGCACTCTACCAAGGGTGACAAAGTGAGACTGTTTCTTAAAATATATATAATTTTAAAAAATCATCTGTTTGGCTTGGCACTTGCAGCACAGGGGTTATGGTGCCCCCCATGTGCACTGAGGCTGGAGGGTTCAACCCAGCCCAGGCCAGCTGAACAACAATGACAAGTGTAACAAAAAAAATAGCCAGGCGTTGTGGCAGGTGCCTGTAATCCCAGCTACTTGGGAGGCTGAGGCAAGAGAATCACTTAAGCCCAAGAGTTGGACGTTGCTGTGAGCTGTGACACCATGGCACTCTACCAAGGATGACATAGTGAGACTTGTCTCAAAAAAAAAAAAAAAAAATTATCTCATAATAGTCACAAGGATAGAAAGGAAAAGAAGGGTGTTTTTTTTTTTTTATTTTTTCAAGAAATGTTTAGGTTCAGCATCCATAGCACAGTGATTACGGCACCAGCCACATATACCGAGGCAGGCAGGTTTGAATCCAGCCCGGGCCAGCTAAACAACAATGACAACTGCAACAACAACAAAAACGTAGCTGGGGGGTGGCGCCTGTAGCTCAAAGGAGTAGGGCGCCCGCCAGCCCCATATGCCGGAGGTGGCGGGTTCAAATCCAGCCCCAGCCAAAAACTGCAAAAAAAAAAAAAAAAAAAAAAAAAAACCATAGCTGGGCATTGTGGGCAGCTCCTGTAGTCCAAGCTACGTGAGAGGCTGAGGCAAGAGAATGGCTTAAGTCCAAGACTTTGAGGTTTCTGTGAGCTGTAACGCCACAGCAGTCTACCCAAGGCAAAAAGAAAAATAAAGACATGTTTAATTCCCCCAAATAAGGTAGATTCCAGAAAGGTGCCCATTCAGACACCCAGGAACAGGGCAAGACGAGGCTTTGGACTGTCTATGAGCAGAGTGAGTCACAAGGAGGGTATAGCGCTTCCTAAAAACTACAAGAATAAATAAAGAATAACTGGTCCACAAAGCAACTGCGAGGAGAGAGGGAGGCAAGGCAGAGTCATAAGAGAAATGTAATAGAAGAAAAGTCAGCAAAACTCAATATAGGTGACAGTTTCTTACATGAACACACAGACAGCATCTGTTTTCTATAGAATTAATTTTATTGCTAAGTTAATGCAAAAGCCTGATTTTTAAAATGATAGGTAATAATAGAAAACCTGTGCCAAAGGGTGGTGAGCAAACCCATTGGTATAGGATGGTGTTTCAAATGCAATGAAATGACTTGGCCAGGGCACAGGTGGTGGATGACATGAAGACCTTTTAAAGAAAATAAACAAGCAAGGGGCAGCTCCTGTGGCTCAAAGGAATAGGGCGCAGGCCCCATATACCGGTGGTGGCAGATTCAAACCTAGCCCCGGTCCTGGCCAGAAACTGTAAATAAATAAATAAACAAACAAACAAGCAAGCAAGCAAAGAGACGTGGCGTGTTTCAGTTTGGGAAGAGCCAATGTTGTAAGGACACATTAAGTATCAAAGTTAAGTTCTGTAACCAGTGCGGGCATAATTAATTAATATGTCTGTGGGGTCTTTCTTTCTTTTTTTTCTTTTTTTTTAAATTTTTTTGAGGCAGAGTCTCACTCTGTCACCCTGGGTAGAGCACTGTAGCATCATCGCTCACAGCAATCTCCAATTATGGGCCTTGAGCAATCCTCTTTGCCTCAGCCTCCCGAGTAACTGGGACTACAGGCACCTGCCATAACACCCGGCTAGTTTTTCTATTTTTAGTAGAGGTGGGGTTTCACTCTTGCTCTGGCTGGTCCCAAACTCCTGAGCTCAAGCAATCCACCTGCCTTGGCCTCCCAGGGTGCTGGGATGACAGGTGTGAGCCACCGCCATGCCCAGCCTATTATTTTTCTTTGTAAAAGTTGCATATGATTTCATGGCTCTTTTGAAAGGACTTGGCAGGGCTGAGAGAGCCTAGGAAACTTGGAGATGCAAAAAACATCCACTGACCATGTGCTGCTTGTGTTTCAAAGTCGTGATTGTTGCACTGAAAGGTGCAATTGTGTCATGAACTAAGGTGGTTGAAATATTTGGGAGCACATCTAGATGAATAGAACAGTTTAGAAAATTCTCTGACATGTGTGCGTGCATGTGTGTGTGTGAGGATAAAAGTTGGACTTCACATCTTGGGGAAAATAGAGAAAGGACTAACTTCCATCAATGGCTCTTAAACCATAGGCGGACAGGTGGCCTCAGAATGGATGCTGAGATGGGGGAGACATATGTTACCACAACTTTAAAAAGTTAGTGTTAACATAGCCTTCACCTCACTACTTTATTGTGTAAGGACATTTATACTCTACACTTAATAGATTTGACATGTACCTTTGCAATATGCACCATAGGTGTGGTCCCACCAATTACCCTCCCTCCAGATGTAAGCATTCCAAATTGTATATAAAATCAGCACATTATACCCCATAAATGCATTAATTTTTTTCTTTTTTTTTTGTAGAGACAAAGTCTCACTGTACCGCCCTCAGGTAGAGTACCATGACGTCACACGGCTCACAGCAACCTCTAACTCTTGGGCTTATGCGATTCTCTTGCCTCAGCCTCCCGAGCAGCTGGGACTACAGGCGCCCACCATAACGCCTGGCTATTTTTTTGTTGCAGTTTTGGCCAGGGCTGGGTTTGAACACGCCACCCTTGGCATATGGGGCTGGTGCCCTACTCACTGAGCCACAGGCGCTGCCCAGTATTTAAAAAAAAGATGTAAACAACATATTACATTGGTTGAAATACCTCCTAAAAAATATATATATAAAAAGCTAGTGTGAGGCTCGGTGTCCATAGCTCAGTGGTTAAGGCGCAGCCATATACCCTGGGCTGGTGGGTTCGAACCCAGCCTGGGCCTGCTAAAAACAACAATGACAACTACAGCAAGAACATAGCCAGGTGTTGTGGCGGCTGCCTGTAGTCCCAACTACTTGGGAGGCTGAGAGAAGAGACTCACTTAAGCCCAAGAGTTTAAGGTTGCTGTGAGCTATGAGGCCAGAGCACTCTACCCAGGGCGACATAGTGAGACTCTGTCTCAAAAAAAAAAAAAAAAAATAGTTAATGTGAAAAAAGAAAGCTGGGAGGATACTGAGAGACATAAACACAGAAGCCAGCATGTGACTACAACCTGCCCCCACCCCCCAGGCTCTCCTGGGGCACCGTGCTTTGACTCCACCGAGGGGCTCTTTCCTGAAGGGTGTTAGGAGAGGGGGCCCCTTTACTCACGGTCCCAATCATGCCATCGGACCGCGTGCAGAAATGTCTCACAGTAATGCAGAAGAAACTCGTGGTTGGAGTGGGGGGCTGTCCCCAGGAGCAGGGGCAGCACGTCCTGGCCGTCAATCACTCTGCAGAAAAGATCATAAGGGACTCTGAGCTGAGCTGCTGCCAGGACTCGGGGACAGTTTGTCCCTACAGCATTCAGCAGCCCATGTGCAAGGTACTGAACTCCCTGCATCACAGGAGTGGAAGGAAAGTCTGGCACGGACGAGGTCCCGATGAATGGCACGCGTGAACATTAGCAAGTTTCTGGGGAGCATACAGCCACTGTCCACCTTACTCACAGACACATACCACCTTTGCTTAAGAAAGATAACTGCAAACCAGCTTCTCTGGCTCAAGTTAGTGTGTACTCAGCTTTATCGGGGATGTAAACAACATAAGCCAATCATTTGTTGAAATGCCCTTCTGTTTTTACACAGCATTAGGTTTAAGTCATTACAGAAAACGCTGTATTCTTTAACAAAGGTTCACGCCTGCTGGTTCCTTTTCTGGAGAGTTCTCTGGACTGGCTTTTCCTGTTATATTTGGCCTGCCCTTTCTTCCTTTTTTAAATACTGCTCATTTTACAAAGCCCGGATATACCTTCTCGCCGTTTCTGTTCCATTTTCTGCACCCGTCTTAGCCCAAAGGTTGAACCCACCTGTTTTGATTTGCAGGGATAACTGTGCCTTTTATGTTCCAGTTACATGGTCAGTTGCTACGGGATGGGAAATACTGTATTAGCACCTCTTTTTAACTTCTCCATCCCTGGCTGTCTATATATTAAAGAGCAAACAGATGCTAAGAAGTATGTTGCTATGGAATTAGATGATTCATCTTCCTCAAGGTTGAAGGTGTTGAAATCTCTTGAAAGGGAAAATCATCGTGACCTTATTTAATTTTCTCTTAAATTTTCTTAAATTTTCTCTTAAATTTTCAAAACTTTGTGGGATCTTGCAACCAAAAGTTAGTCCTAAATACTGATGGTAGATTTTTTTTTTTTATGGATGCTATAAACTTAGAATAGCACTCAACTGAGGGTTTATTTTTTTCTAACTGAATTAACGTTCTCAGCCCAGGTGGAAAATTCAGAACTCCACGTATATTTTGACTCGGTCAAAGTTACCATGAAAAAAAATGAAATAAAAGACAAAGTGTGGATATAAACATAGGTGCACACATACATCTGGATATATCCGTGCATGTGTGTATATATATTAATAAAAGCAACCAATAATATATAGCTAAATTTATTTTACCTTCTACTGATATAGACTGGCAACATGTAATTGATTAAAGCTTTAAGACACAGGAAATGTTATAGATTAAAAAGAAAAATATGAATAGCCTATTGGGAAAAAAAGTCCAACAAAGGACATATAATTCACAGTTAAAAAAAAAAAAAGAGAGAGAGAGAGAGAAAAACCAGAGAAATGTAGAGTGAGTTATAAAATTTTTAACAAAATTTAACAATTTTAACAATAAAATTTTTGGCAATAAAAATTATAACATACACATGTATATACATACATGTGGTTATATATGTAAATTATACAACATATGTATGTATATGTACATATATACATATGTCTGTATCTATTTATAAATTATACTTATATATATAAATAATTTTACATAATTTTAGGTCTATTGTTGTAATATGGATAGTATCACTTATGGCTGGTAGCAATTCACAGGGTACAATCTGATAAAAAATAATATATATATGTATGTATTTTTTTTTTGAGACAGAGTCTCACTATGTCACCCTCAGTAGAGTGCTGTGATGTCACAGCTCACAGCAACTTCAAACTCTTGGGCTTAAGCTATTCTCTTGCCTCAGCCTCCCAAGTAGCCGGGTCTACAGGCACCGGCCAGAACGCCCAGCTATTTTTTTGGTTGCAGTGGTCATTGTTGTTTGGCAGGCCTGGGCTGAGTTCGAACCCACCAGGGTGTGTGGCTGGCACCCTACTCACTGAGCTATAGGTGCCAAGCCAAAAAATACATATAGTTTAATTGTTTCAGGTTCATTGAGTTAGGTTACAGTGATTGCATTTGTTAGGTAACATCCCTGTTATAATTGTGTCCTGCCCCCAAGACATGTGCCAGACACTGTGACCCCCTCCCCCTCCCTCCTCCGCTCTCCCCACTCCCTCATTCTCCTGCCTCCCACCTTGAATTGATTTGAGTTTTTCTCTTATGAAGGTATGTATTAGATCAGCTACTGGCTTCATATTAGAATTGAATACACTGGATTCTTGCTTCTCCATTCTTTTTTTTGAGACACAGCCTCAAGCTGTAACCGGGGGTAGAATGCAGTGGCATCACAGCTCACAGCAACCTCCAACTCCTGCGCTCAAGCGATTCTCCTGCCTCCGTCTCCCAAGTAGCTGGGACTACACGTGCCCACCACAACACTCAGCTATTTTTTGGTTGCAGCCGTCGTCGTTGTTTGGCGGGGCTCAGGCTGGATTCGAGCCCGCCAGCCCAGGTGTATGTGGCTGGCGCCTTAGCCGCTTGAACCACAGGTGCTGAGCCTGTTTCTCTATTCTTGATTAAGATATATTAAGAAATTTACCTATAAATGGTCATATAATCGACCCCCAAATTCAACATCTAGAAATTTTTCTGAAGGAGATAATTATAATCGGCACTAAAATGGCACTAAAGTTTTTTTTTTCTAAGCAAGGCTAATGGCCACCTATACGGGTGCAGAAGACAGTAAACGAAGTTTGAAACCTTTAAATTTTTTATCTATGCAGATATACGTTGTATACATATACAGTATATTACAATTTAAATATGTTCTCCACTCTAGGCTATCAGGATTATGAAAAAAAATCTATTTTATTTCCATTTTCTCCCCAATTTTTTTTTTTTTTATATCTTTTACAACAAGGAAAATTGGAATCCTAAAAAGTTCCTGCCACACTGGCTGAAAAATAATTTCTGGCAATGCATTATTAGATTTTTAAAATAAATATAATATAAATCAAATATTTATATTTAAATAAATATAATGTGAATAATGTAATATTTAATATTGATATAAATCAATAAATATAAATATTTATTTTAAAATATAGATATAATTATATTATTAATATAATATAAATTAATTATATTATTATTTATAATAAATACTTCTTTATACTTATTTATTATTAATAATAATAATTTGTATTAATATTTATAATAATGATACATGCTCTCATAATAAAATCTGCTCCACTTAAGAATTAGGAAGAGGGAATCAGGCATTTTATGTATAAAAGAAAAGCAACATTTGATCCCAGCACAGAATAATAGAACCTGGAGTGTTTTCCCAGACGCAGATTTCTTGGATGCTTTGTGACAGTGCAAAAATGACAGTATCATTTCCCTTAAATGTTGTCTTCTGTACCCAAAGTCTAATTGCTCGTTTCCGCACCTGTCCTGGGGCACCTGGCCGCCGCCCAGCTGCACCAGGGTCGGGAAAATGTCCATCAGGCTTGTGGGCTCATCAGTGACCCTGCCGGCCGGCAGCACCCCAGGCCAGCGAAAAATCCCTGGCACTCGGATCCCACCTTCCCAGCCGCCCATGCCTTTTCCACCTGAGTTTAAACAGAAACAAACAAAAAAACATTAACAACCAGAACAATATGCTTTCTTTTGCTGGTTTTAAGTTTCTCTGTGTCTCTCTGTCTTTTTGTTTTGGGCAAATTACATCGCATAGTTCCCGCTCACAGGGGTGAGATTTTATATCCTTTTATCGACCTGGGTGTTGGTTAGGACGGCTGGATTTAGGGTGAGCCCTTAAATGACAGACATGGACGAGAGGCCTCATGGAGGTGCAAGCAGAGGGAACAAGTGAGTCAGCAAGAGTCCACGGACCATCTGATACTACCCCGTTTCCCCGAAAATAAGACAGTGTCATATATTAATTTTTGCTCCCAAAGATGCGCTAGGTCTTATTTTCAGGGGATGTCTTATTTTTCCATGAAGAATACGGTACACATTTATTATTTGCCACGTCCTGTCTGCTCTGATCCTCTTGTTCTTCTACACACATCTGTGAAAGTCTCTTCCTCTCTCCTGCCCCCCGCTCACTGCTCACTCTGACCTCGGCTCCGCCTCCACACAGCAGTGACATCAGGACTCTGGGTAATGTCACTGGTTGCTAGACGCCAGTCAGGGCAGCCCTAGCAACCAGTTTACGGTAAATTAATTTTCATTCTGAGACCGAGCCTGGGGGGGCCTTATTTTCGGAGGATGCCTTATATTTCACCCAGAAGGAAACCTATTAAGTAGGTCTTATTTTCGGAGGATGTCTTATTTTCAGGGAAACATGGTATTTGCATGAAATAGTTGGGCACAGTGACATGGGAGTGACTACAGTGCTAACAGAACTTCTTTCCATGCTGATAGAAATGTTATCAAACTAGATAGTGATGCTGGCCACACAACTTTGGAGTCTACTAAAAAACAGTTGTATAAAAGAAAAAAAAAAAAAAAACATTTCAAGGCTCAGCATGAAAAATGGTAATTTTTGCCTTGGCTGGAAAAGTTTTGGGGCAGCCATATTTATTGTCCTGGACTGGACGGCCCTTTTCCCAAGGAACTGGTGGCAATTGCAGGGAAGAGAGGAATCCCTGAGACACACATCTGGGACAGTCTCAGCCTTACCTTTGTAGATCCCGTTCCATCCGCCATACTGGTTATTTCTATATTGGGACTCCAGAGATCCCCCATGGTCCGATGTAAAATAAACAAGGGTATTGTTGGTCAAACCTTCCTTGTCCAACATGTCAAGGATCTGTCCTGCATAGAACGTGTGTGTTGGAGGCGGTCAAAACAGGATAATGTCTGAAACCTGGGTGTTCTGCTTCTGCTCCACCAGTTCCATCCTACCCACCAGAATGAGTCCTTCATTTTAACACAACATGTGACTCAGTTGAGGTATAATTCTGGTATTCTCAGAGACCATAACTGGGGATTGATTCATGTTTTTGTCTATGTCTTGTTCTTATGTCAGAGTTTTAGGCAAGCTACAAGTGTATATGCCATACTGGATAAAATAACAGAACTTAAAAATGGGGTAAACCAATACTCTGGTTTCTCTTCAGATCGTATAAATCTTTCACCTTTTACTAAAGATTTCCAAGTTGAGGAACAACTCTGAGTCTTAAAAAAAGCTAAAAATTAAAAAAAAATAAATAAATGGGGCAAACCACCCAGGGGCTGGTGGCTCATGCCTGTAATACCAGCACTCTGGGAGGCCAAAGCAGGTGGATCCCTTGAGCTCAGAAGTTTGAGACCAGCCTGAGCAATAGTGAGACCACATCTCTACTAAAAATAGAAAAACTAGGTGGACATGGTGGTGGGTGCCTGTAGTCCCAGCTTGGGAGGCTGAGGCAAAAGAATCACTTGAGCCCAAGAGTTGGAGGTTACTGTGAGCTGTGATGCCACGGCACTCTACCCAGGGTAACACAGTAAGACTCTGTCTCAAAAAAAAAAAAAAAAAAGAAAAAAGAAAAAAAGGACTCTCATCAATGATGTAACTCACAGAGCCCAAGGGATTTTAAAAAAATAGTTAAGTTGGATTATATAGTTTTTATCTATAACACCAGATAAAGCTTTCTCCTAGTGTGACTAATAATGAGGGCTGAGTCTCATGAATGTTCTGTGGCCACACTTACATCTTTCCTTGGATGCCTTTCACTTATAACCCAACGATATCATTTTATTTACAGTTCCATTTTTTTCATTGGGTCTTAGTTTTTATGTGTAAGAAACAATTTTGGCTGTTGGTAGAAATAAAAATATTCTATCACAAGGGAGTATGACATTTTGCAGGATATCATTCTCTCTTCCACGTCCGATTAGGATATCGATCTCCTTAGTACATAATTCTGTTTACCACATGAGATTAGGACCTGGATATCTCTGGGGACATTATCCTGTCTACCACATGGGATCAGGACGTAGACATCTCTGGGGACATTATTCTATCTACAACATGGGATTAGGACGTGGACGTCTTTGGGAACATTATTCTGTCTACCACATGAGATTAGGACCTGGACATCTCTGGGGACATTATCCTGTCTGCCACATGGGATCAGGACGTAGACATCTCTGGGGACATTATTCTGTCTACAATATGGGATTAGGACGTGGACGTCTCTGGGGACATTATTCTGTCTACTACATGAGATTAGGACCTGGACATCTCTGGGGACGTTATCCTGTCTACCACATGGGATCAGGACGTAGACATCTCTGGGGACATTATTCTATCTACAACATGGGATTAGGACGTGGACGTCTTTGGGGACATTATTCTGTCTACCACATGAGATTAGGACATGGACATCTCTGGGGACATTATCCTGTCTACCACATGGGATCAGGACGTAGACATCTCTGGGGACATTATTCTATCTACAACATGGGATTAGGACGTGGACATCTCTGGGGACATTATTCTGTCTACCACATGGGATGAGGATGTGGACATCTTTGGAGATGTTATCCTATCTACCCCATGGGATCAGGACGTGGACATCTTTGGAGATGTTATTCTGTCTACCACATGGGATTAGGACATGGACATCTCTGGAGATGTTATTCTATCTACTCCATGGGATCAGGACGTGGACATCTCTGGAGATGTTATTCTATCTACCCCATGGGATCAGGACGAGGACATCACTGGAGATGTAATTCTATCTACCCCATGGGATCAGGACGGGGACATCTCTGGAGATGTT
>CAUYPK010119262.1:0-38467 GCA_963574355.1 Loris lydekkerianus
CCCCCCCCCCCCCCCCCCCCCCCCCCCCCCCCCCCCCCCCCCCCCCCCCCCCCCCCCCCCCCCCCCCCCCCCCCCCCCCCCCCACCGCCCCCCCCCCCCCCCCCCCCCCCCCCCCCCCCGCCCCCCCCCCCCCCCCCCCCCCCCCCCGCCCCCCATGGAAAGCAGCCGGAAGCTGTAGGGCCATGGAATGCAGAGGGAAACTGGGGGGCCATGGAATGCAGAGAGAGGCTGGGGGGCCATGGAATGCAGAGGGAGGCTGTGGGGCCATGGAATGCTGAGGGAAGCTGTGGGGCCATGGAATGCAGAGGGAGGCTGGGGGCCATGGAATGCAGAGGGAGGCTGTGGGGCCATGGAATGCAGAGAGAGGCTGTGGGGCCATGGAATGCAGCAGGAAGCTTTGGGGCCATGGAATGCAGAGGGAGGCTGTGGGGCCATGGAATGCTGAGGGAAGCTATGGGGCCATGGAATGCAGAGGGAGGCTGGGGGCCATGGAATGCGGAGAGAGGCTGTGGGGCCATGGAATGCAGAGAGAGGCTGGGGGTCCATGGAATGCAGAGGGAGGCTGTGGGGCCATGGAATGCAGAGAGAGGCTGGGGGTCCATGGAATGCAGAGGGAAGCTGGGGGTCGTGGAATGCAGAGAGAGGTTGGGGGGCCGTGGAATGCAGAGGGAGGCTGGGGGGCCATGGAATGCAGAGAGAGGCTGGGGGGCCTTGGAATGCAGAGAGAAGCTGGCTTCTGATGTCCTCAGGAATTTTTATTTACACTTATGATCACTGTCTGAAGGATTAGGGATTAAAATTAGGAATACTGTTGTATTTAGAGATAAATTTCTTACTACAGTTAATTACCAATTCTATTTCAGGAGTACTACCATTTCTAGGGTTTGGAAAACATTTTTTTGTATGACTTAGAAGCAAGGAAAATAAAATATACACATGTAGCTCTTTCCAGCCAGTAGCCATCCCTTCTTACTCTTAAGTGGCTGTGGTTTCAGAGGTCATGTGGGTTACTTCACTGTTTTTGGGTAAGGATTCATTCACCCCATCCCAGATAGAGAGGTCTCTGCTCTTTAATTAAAATGCTCCAGAATAGATCATATCTGTCAGCCCAGTTACAATTAGTCCCTTGCCAGTAACAGATATATCTGGGATAATTTTCTTTGTGCATAGAAATGGCTTTTAAGAGGGCCTTATGCCCACTGGTTTGTTTCATCCATACCAATTATGCGTGTGATTTTGGAATAACAATTGTGTGTGTGTGTTTTTAAACTCATATCAATTCACATTTAGCCACTGTTAATTAAATGTTGGAAGTTCTGTCTCTGAAGGAATTATGAGAGAATGGGAATTTGTTTTGTTTTTAGCTTTTCCCTTTGTTGGTAGTTCTTAGAAACATCCTAGTTACAGGTTAAGAAACCAGAGTTATTTGCTTGTAGCTTTCACAAGGTAATTTTTATCCCCTCTAACTTTCTGGCAATATGAGCCTAGTTTCTGGTGTTATAGTGATTGTGGGAATCGGTAGCTAGTTGCCAGAGGTTTTTCTGGCCAGGGAACTTCTCTTGCCAACTATTTCCTCCTAGGAATTTTTCCCTTTTATGTCTGATCAGTCAGGAAGTGGTAGTTGGTTCTCATATTCATCTCTTTCTGAGAGAGGAGGCACAGTGAAAGCCACAGCCAAGAGGCAGGTCCTTACAGCTGCAGAACTAATCACTAACGCATTGTACTCTGAAGACTGCAGAGAAGGAAATGTTTTTGGATAATTCATGTTCTGTTCTGCCTAGGAACTGTTACTTACTGAATTATTTTAGGACGTATGGTACTTTCGAGCCATCCACTTTAGAATACATAATTGTTACTTTGCAGTTTGCCTAAGGTCTGAACAAAGGATGAACAGTATCACTGCATTCTTGTTCCATCTTTCTTTTCTGTGATCTTTTTGCTGTATCATCCACATCAGGTTGTTTGCAGTTTGTTTTCTTTACCTTTGCAGTCCATTAAAGTGTCAGTCGATTCATTCAACAGTTACTTTTTGTACTTTTTAGTACATGCCAGTCACTGTGCTATTAAGGATATAAAGATTAAAAATACGCTGCTCCTGTCCTCAGGGAGATCACTGTTTATTGGAGACATGTATCTGGAGGTGAAATACAATAAGGTAACAGTTTGAGGTATAATACATTAGGACAGACAACAGCATGTCCAAAATGATGATATCGTAGGAGACCCTATGCCTCTAGAGGATGGGTGAGTGTGGGGTATTTGGTGAAATACAAGTTCATTGTAAGCCAAGAGAATATTTTTTAACAAGCCAAGTTTGTAAAGTTAGGGTACATGTATAGTGGAGATATGAAAACCATTAATCTGACTATGGTTGAGGAAACTGGTATGTGAATGTTCCATATATGCTTTGTTCCATCTGAACAAAGAACACATGTTCTGCAACTGAGTTTGATATATTTCCATTAGAAATTATACGTTTTATATATGTCCACTAGGTCAGGCTTGTTAATTATAGATTTCAGAGTATACCTCCTTAGTAAGTTTGGTCTCTTTTCCCTATCAGTAATTAAAATGTGTTGAGATCTCCCATTATGATAATGTATTTGTTAACTTCTCCCTATAGTAATATATTTTGTGTCTTTTACATGTATATTTAGAATTTCTCTATCTTCTCAGAGAACTAATTATGTAATGGCTTTCTTTATCCTTACTAAAATTTTTTCCTCTTAAAGTCTGCTTCTCTGATATTATCACTGCTATCATGCCTTTCTTTAAATTAATATTTTCCTGGTTTGTCTTTTTTCTGTCCTGTGTTCCAGGTATGACTCTTATACATAGTGTATGGCTGACTTATTTTTTTATCTAACTGAAAATATTTTAAGTGATATGAAAATTAAATTGATTATGATTATTATGGGCAAAGAAAGAAAATTAAATTGATTATGCTTGATCTTAGCCAAAAGGCTGAGAAGCGATTAAATTGATTATGATTATTATGGGCAATGTCATTCAAAGAACATGAATAGACTTTTTTTTTCAAAGGTGACATACAAATGGTCAATAGGTATATGAAAAAAAAGCCCAATATTACTAATCATCAAGGGAATGCAAACTAAAATCATAGGGACATAACACCTCACATGTGTTAGAATGGCTGTTATCAAACAAACAAACAAACAAAAAAAACAAGGCACACCTATGGTGCATCTTATAAGGGTACATGTGAAACTTGCTAAATGTAGAATATAAATGTCTTAACACAGTAACTAAGAAAATGCCAGGAAGGCTGTGTTAACCAGTTTGATGGAAATATTTAAAATTGTATATAAGACCAGTGTATGGTGCCCCATGATTGCATTAATGTACACTGCTATGATTTAATAAAAAACCAAACCAAACAAACAACAAAAAACAAACAAACAAGAGATAGCAAGTATTGAAGAGGAATTTTTTTCACAGGTGGTTGTTTCCCTTGGGCTACTTTAAAGATTATTTCTGTCTTTGCTGTTCTGTATTTTTCCTCAATATATCTGAATGTATTTTTTTTTTTTTTTTCTTAAAATATCCCTTTTTCTTAGCTGGTTGCAGTGGCTCATGCCTGTAATCCTAGTACTTTGGGAGGCAGAGGTGGGAGGATCACTTGAGCCTAGGAGTGAGAGATTGCAGCGAGCAATGATGACACCAGTGCACTCTAACCCAGGCTACAGAGCAAGATCCTGTCTCAAAACAAAAAACAAAACAATAAAACATAAAACAAAACAAAACAAAACGTAAAACAAAACAAAAAAATAGCTTATTTTTTGGGATGTGTTGTGCTTTCTGCATCTGTGGATTTGTACCTTTCATTAGCTGTGAAAGTTCTCAGCCAACATCTCTTTAAATATTTCCCCTTTTCAATTCTCTCTACCCTCTTCTTTTGGGATGCTAATTACATATGCATGGTAACCTCCACATGCTATCATTTGTATCTTGTCACCCTGCTTTCATATTTTCTCTGCCTTATTGTCCTTTACTTCATTGTGAGTAATTATTTAAGACCTATCTTCCAGCTTATTCATTAGCTTTGCCTGATTTTTGGTCTTAAGCCCTGCCTACTTATTCAGTTATTATTTTTCACTTCCAGAAATTCATTACCACATCTATCTGCCCATTTTAGGTGGGCTTCCTGTTTGCTGTTTGAAATACATTTGTCTTTCATTTTTAAAAACATTTCATAATAGTTATTTAATATTTTTTAGTTGATAAGTGGAGTATCTGTTGTTTCTGCTGACTTAATGCATTGTAGCTTGTTCCTTCTCATGTTGGTGATTGTTAAAATATTTGAGCTCATATTTCCTGAATTTAATCTGCAGTATATAAGTATAAATTCCAAGCAAATTATAAAAAACAACTATTTGCAGATGCTGGAAAGTGACCAAAGTAGGCAAAAACCTGGGGCAGGGCAGGTTTCTGTACTTGGAAGAAGAGAGTTTTAGTAGGTGAATTTACAATTTTTATAGCTCACAGCACCCTCAAACTTCTGGGCTCAAGTAATCATCCTTCCTCAGCCTCCCAAGTAGCTAGGACTACAGGTGCACGCCACAATGCCCAGCTAATTTTTCTACTTGTAGTAGAGACAGGGTCTCACTCTTACTTAGGCTGGTCTCAAACTCCTGAGCACAAGGGATCCTCCCGCCTCGGCCTCCCAGAGTGCTAGAATTACAGGCATGAATCACACCTCCAAATCATTTTATTTAAATGTGCTTTGGGGCCATTTTTTTAGAAGTGAACTATATCACTTAATGGCAAATAGATCAGGTATATGTGGTAAACAAACATCAGGAAAACACTTATTTTATACCATGATATTTTATATTCAAGGTAGAAATACCATTTGTAGGGAAAAAGATAAGACTAACACTTTAAATATTATGTGGCATTTTCTTTGTAGTTGTTGAAATAAAAAGGGACTGGGGTAGTTTGCTTTCTTTAGGAAATGATACAGTACTTAAAAGGCTGATGGCCATGTATTTTTCTACAATAATTTTTCTCTACCCCATGTGTACTTCTAAAATATGTGTTGTTTAGTTTTGCCTATTTATGCCATCTATGTAAATGGGATTATATAATTTGTTATTTTTGTACTTGCTTGTTTTTAAGCTCAACTTTATGTTTTTGAGATTTTGAGGGTTGTTGCATGGAGCTGCAATTTGTTTGTTTTCTTGGTGATTATCTACTGTATGAAAATTATTCATTTAGCCATAATTTATATATCCTGCTCTTGATGGGCATATGTTATTTTTTCAGTTTTTGCTGTCATAAACAGTGTTGCCTTAAATTCTCTTGTACCTGTCTCCAGGTGCAAGTTTATGAGATTTTTGTAGGGCACATTTGTATATACACCTGTTCAACTTTAAGTGCCACATTCTTCCCAAAGTGTTTATTCTAGTTTTATTCCCTTTGGCAGTGAATGAAAATTTGCATTGATTCAAAACCTTGTTAATATTGGATTATTTTTCTACCTTATTTTTTGTTAACTTATTGGATATGTAATGGGATCTTAATTTGATTTTTTTTTTTCTGATTATGAATGAAGTTGTGCATGTTATCAGATGTTTATAAGCTATTAATTTCCTTGGGCTTTTTCAGGACTGTTTTGCATTTGTCTATTTGGTTGTCTTTTTCTTACTGATTCTTAGATGTTCTTCACACATTTCTGATATTAAGCCTTTGTAGCAAATATCTTCTAGTTTGTAGCTTGTGTGGTCAGGGATGTTGCTGGTATTTATGGCTTCTTTGTTTGAATGAGAAGAACATTCTTCTACTGGCCGCACAGACTGTTCCCTTGTGCTTTATAGTTTTACCTATTATAATTAAGACTTTAATCCACTTAGTATTGACTCTATGTATAGTGTGAGAAAGGAATTAGATATTTTTCCCCATATGGACAATTAATTGTACTAACATCATTTAACAGTCCATTTTCCCCCCCTGCCTTAATGTATTTTGGTGTTAGGTTTCTAGACAGGGCAAAAATTATATAAATTAATGATTTTTAGGGAAGATTTCAGTATACAATACTGCTTTCCAAGTATAGATACTGTAAAAAATGGAATTATAGAATTGTGAAATTTTAAAGCTGGAATAGATATCAATGAAAGTCAATTAGCATTTCAGTAAAAATCCAGAAGTATCTCCCACATAGTCACTATTCTGTTATACATGTAGAGTATGTAAGAGAATAACAAATTCAGCCTTGTGGAATAGAAGGAGGAAGCCAAGTCTTGGCTAGGCTCATAAGCTGTCTTTGTGACCATATCATTTGAACTCTTTAATCTGCAGGAAAAAGATGTTTTGCAAAATTCTTTGGAAATTAGTGATAATGTATATAAACATATAGAGTCATACTTAGCATATAATCAGTGATTGATAGATTATAATTATTAGTAATATTTGATTAAGAAGGTAAGACTAAGAATGTATGACATAGGATGATACATTTATAGACCATCTTGAAAATTGCTATAGGAATTCAGAGAAGAATCCCTCATCTTAGGGGGAAAATGGCTTCAATGAAGACATAAAACTTGAAGATGTGTTCAAAGGATGAATTTTGGTACATTTTTTATCTTTTTGAGTTTTTTTTTTTTTTTTTTTTTGAGATAGGGTCTTTTTCTCTCACCCAGGCTGTGGTGGAGGGGTGCAATCATAGCTATCACTCTGAGGGGGCTGAGGTGGGTAGTTTGCGTGAGCTCAGGAGTTTGAGACCATCCTGAGCAAGAGTGAGACCGCATCTCTACTTAAAAAAAAACAAAAAACAAAACTAGCTGGGCTTGTTGGTGGTGCCTGTGGTCCCAGCTCCTTGGGAGGCTGAGGCAAGAAGATTGCTTGAGCCCAAGAGTTTGAGGTTGCTGTGAGCTATGATACCATGGCACTCTACCCAGGGTGACAGAGTGAGAATCTGTCTCGAAAAGTAAATTATTAGAAGATGCAGATAGATGTAAGAGAATATGATAAATCCTGTGATGGGAAACACTGGGTACTATGTCACCTCCGAATAAAACACATTCCCAAGATTAGTACTGTCAGAAAGGTGCTAAAAGGCCCTGCAGGTATTCAGAAAGAGGTTGCTGGGGATAAGTAGGAGTTGTTCCAGCCACTACCATTAAAATCTTGTTTGACTTTTAACGTCAAGGATCATACATGTCGTACACCAGGTTCACACTCATTTCTTCCCTTCCTTCCATTTTTGCCAAATGCAACTCCAGTACTTTTATGTCTGCAAAATGAAATTTTCACCTTTGTGGTTTTCACAGAAGCTTGTGTATAAAGAATAGGACAAATTTTTAGAACTGAAGTTACTCCTAATTATTGTTTTTATCAGGGCTATCAGGTAATTGAGGATAGACATAGTATCTACATAAAAGCACCGTGGCTGGGTGTGGTGACTCACACCTGTGATTCTAACACTCTGAGAGGCTGAGGTGGGAAGACCCCTTGTGCTCAGGAGTTTGAGACCAGCCTGAGAAAGAGTGAGACCCCATCTCTACTAAAAATACAAAAATTAGCCGGCAATCATGGCATATGCTAGTTATCCCAGCTACTCAGGAGGCTGAGGCAGGAGGATCGCTTAAGCCCAGAAGTTTGAGTTTGCGGTGAGCTGTGATGACTTGGCTACACTCTTGCTGGGTCAACAGAATGAGACCGTGTCTAAAAAAATGTGCTGTGATCTGATTTATAGCTTTTGTTCCTGTCCCTCTTGACAGCTGACCCCAGCAGATGGGGACTTGGTGGCATTTGTGGGAGTTTGTATTTTTGTGGGAATGGGCAGGCACCAAAAATTAGAATAGTATCAATGTCACTTCTTATATAATTTTTGTGTGCTGTAAATAAGACCATGATTTCTTGTTAATTGTGTTTTTTTTGGAGACAGTCTCCTTTTGTTACCCTCTGTTGAGTGCTGTCATAGCTCATAGTAACCTCCAACTCTTGGACTGATGCGATTTTCTTGCCTCAGCCTCCTGAGTAGCTGGGACTATGATACCCACCACAACGCCTGGCTATTTTCAGAGACGAGGTTTCACTCTTCCTCGGGCTGGTCTGGAACTCGTAAGCTCAAGTGATCTATCCACCTCGGCTTCCCAGAGGGCTGGGATTACAGGCCTAAGCCACCACCCCAGGCTGATCATTGTATTTTGAATCCTTAACATGTCTTGGCCAATTAGAAAAGCTGATCTTCTCTCATACTGTTTTCATTTAAATATTATGTTGTGATAGTCTCAGTACCATTGAGCCTTTTGGATTCACTGTTACAGACTGAAGTTGCACATTGTGAAAGTTTGAGTTTGCTTTCTCTTGATCCAATGTGACTTCCTGTTTCTAAGAAAACAATTTCTAAAGACTCTTGAAAGGAATTTCTTGCATGCCTGGCAGCTCTTGTAAAACCACATTTTAGTAAACCAGTACAAATAAAGTATATATATAAAAAAACCAAAGTAAGAACTATACTGCTTGACCAAATGCGCATTTTGTTTTGTGGAACTTGGATCTCATAGAGAAATCTGGTGATTAGGGAAGTATCTGCTTCCGTTAACTAGATAAACCAGGAACCAAAAGTTTCATTTTGGTTTGGTTGGTCATCCTAGTTAAAAGGGTTTATCCCGCCCTGGAGTTAATGCGTGCTTGTAAGTCTGTGTGATACTTAAAAAAAAAAAAAAAAATCATCAAACCAGAAAAATCGTCACTTGGACATCTTCGTTTAAATGAATTCAAATACATGTAATTAATTCACAAGTATTTTCGCAATACATATCCCGGGAAGGAACTTTGTTATTCCTACTACTTAGTCAATGGAGAAATGAACATTAGTGAGTGTTTCTCTTGGAACAGGAGATTATGTTTCCTGGATCTCAATTCAGAGATCAGCTTCTCTGTCTTGGAATCATCCTGCAAATTGGCTTTTTATAAATATTTTAATAGAGTTTAGCATGTTTTTAACTATAAAGGCAGTTTGGTCATTTGAGTAATATTTGTTGAGCCCTCGCCATGTGTCAGCCACTCTTTTACAAGCAGAGTGTGTGATGAAGAATGGAACAGACAAGGTTCTTGATTTTATTGATGAATTAAGCAAAAACTTCCAGAAACTGTACTGGGTACTTAAAAAACATCAAGTTATTTAATTTTAATTATGCTATGAGGTAGGTACTCTTATGCTTATTTTTGAAGTATAAAGAAGGAAGTCAAAAATCACCTAAGTAGAAAATGGCTGAGCCGGAAAATTTGAATGCAGGCTGAGTAGTTGTAATCATCCACCCTGGTCACTCCATAAGCCTGCTCTCATAAGCTTACACATTCCATGTAAAACATACATACACACAGGAAAAAAAAGTGAAAATAAAAATGATAGGTAATCTGACCACTTGTACTATTTTACTATCTGTATTCCATTCCTAGCGTACGTCCATATAGGAGGGGTATGTGTGTATATCTTTAAACATATACGATACCTTATTGATTGGTTACTATTTATGTTCACAGCATATTGTGAACATTTTTCAGGCCCGTGTCTTTCATTTATTAGAGTTTTAAATAGCTCTATAGTGTTCCATGGTTTGTCCCTGTCATGATTTATCTAACTGTTTTCCTACCACTTAATAATGTTTCCTATTTTTTAATGTTATGAGCCTTGCTTTAATTAATACCTCTACAACCAGACCTTTTCACAAATCCATGATTATTAAGAAGTTTCTTAGTGTATTAAAACTCTCAGCAAATATTTACATGATATCCATGTGCAGTGTATGCTTTACGAATATGATAAAGTCAATGATGTAAATATGCTTTTCCTTCTAGGTTAGTGGATGACAGATGTGTGGTACACCCAGAGGCTGGGGACCTTGCCAACCCACCCAAGAAGTTCAGAGGTAAGAAACAAACTTCCTTTTTCTTATGTGAGCTAAGAGGGAGGATTATTTTTGCACCTCAGAATAAGTTATGCTAAAACTTTATTCATTGCAAAACTTTAAAATATAAATATATTCACTGAAAATGCTTTCAAAAATTTCCCTGCTGTTTTTCTTTTACACACTGACGGATTGATAATGGAAGAATAGTTTCCATTTTTGTTTTGCTGTGTAGTGGTCTATTGAAGGGAAATCTTGTAATTAACTATGATGGGCTACTTTTCCAGCCAGTAAGTGCAAGCAAATAATATTTATATATTTCTGTCAATTCTTTATCTTTGTAAAATTTCTAGGAGAGTGATAGTGATGTGTTAGGTTACCTTACCTTTGAGTGGTGTGTAATAACTAGCAGTTATCTTAGAACTCCTTTCAAGTATAATTTTAGAGGGAGATTGATAATCTTTGCAATTTAGAAACTGGTCTTAGGAGGAGATTGATTATAGCTCAACTATTATAAAAGAAGAATTAATGGAATCTGTAGAGAATCAAGGAAGGTTAAAAAACCAGTAATTAAAAGCTTGTGTAAATCAATTCCATAATTTGTGTGTACATTACAATAATAAACATAAATTAAAAACATTTATTTTATGCCAGGCTTGGTGGTTTACATCTGTAATCCTAGCATTCTGGGAGGCTGACACAGGCAGATTACTCGAGCTCAGTTTGAGACTAGTCTGAGTGAGAGAGCAAGAATGAGATCCCGTCTCCACTAAAAATACGAAAATTAGCTGGGCGTTGTGTCAAGCACCTATAGTCTGAGCTACTCGGGAGGCTGAGGCAGAAGGATTGCTTGAGCCCAAGGTTGCTGTGAACTGTGATGCCACGGCACTCTGCCCAGGGCAACATATACTCAGGGTGACAAAGTGAAAAGCAGCTTTAATAAAGTATACAAAACTATAGAGAGTTGAAGGGATTCTTCACAGTCACATGCTGAAGTCAGGATGTGCTGATTACCATACTGAAAAAGGGGAGATGTTTATCATTTGGCAAACATGTACCATGTTTTACTGTCTGCGATAAGCACTTTATATACAATATTTCATTATAAGAATATTTTGTTTATTTCATTTTTCCTAAACTCTGAACCTTGAAGAGAAAGTAATATGCTCAATTAAATGTCCTTTGAATTAAATACATCCCTTTGGATAGAAGATCCATATTTCTCCCTGAGTGGATAAATTAGTATAAAATAGGATATGGAAGATAAATTGCCCATGGAAACACTCATAAAATTACTGAGTAGGGACACTCCCCTAACTCTGGGCAAGGGGATTTCTTTTTCTTTCTTGGGAGATTTCTTGATTTTTTTTTTTTTTTGAGACAGAGTCTCACTTTGTTGACCTTGGTAGAGTGCTATGGTGTCACAGCTCACAGCAACCTCCAGCTCTTGGGCTTAGGTGATTCTCTTGCCTCAGCCTCCCGAGCAGCTGGGACCACAGGTGCCTGCTGCAATGCCCGGCTATTTTTTTTGTTGTTGCAGTTTGGCTGGGGACGCGTTTGAACCCGCCACCCTTGGTATATGGGGCCGGCGGCCCACTCACCCACTCACTCACTCACACACTCACTCACCACAGGCGCCGCTCTGGGAGATTTCTTGAAATAAACACTCTTCGTCCGTGGAGGATGGACTTAGAGTAAAACTACCACTGAAAGACCCAGCAGTTGTGACTCATAGGCTACTAGCATGAAGGAACATCCTGCCAGCAACAATGTAATAAATGCGTGTAAAAGTTAAAAGAGGGTAGAGAACTCCTGAGGAAGAACAGATAATATTAATGAATAAAGGTCAGTTAGATTTTGAAAAGCATGAACTAGCACAGATCTATAAAGGTGAGAGAATTGGTGCTTTGGAGAAGAGATCTGAAGAAATCACCAGAAATGTAGCACAGAGGGTTACCAAGAAAGAAAATACGGATGAGTGGTGCAAAGCTGGGAGGATAGACTGAAAGGTCCTGCAGTATCTAAGTGAGTTCTAGAAGGAGAGACTAGAGCTGTGATTTTTAACCAGTGTGCCGTGAGAGGATCTTAGGTGTGCCATGGACATTTTTAAGGATCATGAATTATTTTTGAAAGAAGTTTGAAGAATAGTAAGTATACTCTTAAAAAAAAAATTTTTTTTTTGATCAACGTAATTTAAGTGTGCTGCCGAAGTTTATCGGTTCAAGTGGGCTGTGAAAAACAAAAGGTTGTAAAACATAGGCCTAGAAAGAAGGGGCGAGAGACAACATGTGAAGGGATATAGGTGAGGAATTTGATCAATTGAAGGGAAACACTGTTCCCTAGGTGGAAGAGGCATAGTCCAGGATGGTAAATAAAACCAAATCCACAGCTGTGTACACCTTTGTGAACCGAAGGGCATTAAAGACAAAGAAAAAAGTTCTAAAGCAAAGTGGGACAACAAATCTGTTTGTAACAGGAAAAAACATGAGGTTCAGGTTCTGACTGTACTGCTCGCTGGCCGTGTCGTCTTAAGTAGGTCACCTAAGTGCTTTGAGCCTCCAAGGACATCCGTCATTGGTTGGTGTGAGCAGGGGTGCATAGTAACAGTGGGAGTTGGATAATAACAAGAACAGTAACTACTGCATGAGGTTTTATAAGCTTTCGGATCTCTCCAGAGAATAAATATAAATGTGTTCCATGTCATTATATTAACACAGATGATAGTTAACTTTATCTATTAGGCATAATGTATTTCCATTAAACATATTTGACTCTACCTTTATGTTATAGCATAAGGGCAGGATTTTATTTATTCTTTTTTGTGTGTGTGTGTGTTTCCCAGACATAGTGCTTTGCCTATACATCCTTCCAAAAATAGCCATTTAGATGCTTTTGGAAGAGACCACCCAAACCTTCACTGGGATCATGTAATCAAATTTGGTTGCTTTTTCCTGCCCCCGAGTATGGGCAGCCTTATTCTTCTGTTGATCAGGAAGAATTAATCTTGCAACGATAAACATTTAGGGTTTGTGGGTACCTTTCCTCTTTCCCAGTGAAATGAGTTGTTGTAAAGCACAAAGAGTATTTTAGCTTATCTGAGGGAACCCTGGGGTAACAGCTCTGAAACTACTAGGTAATTATATACAGGTACCTGGTCTCATGTTATTCACTGGGCACTGGTTCAAAGTATGAATCATTCTTGCAGGCAGTCTATCCCTCTGGTGGAAGGCTAGCTTTCCTGTAATCCAGTACTTTAGATCATTATCCTTGCTAGTTTGCTCTCATTTTCTACCTCTAGTTTAAGACAAAACCATTTATTTTACTACACCCATCATTGGAAAAGGGAGGGACCTTTCCTCTTGTGGATTTGGGCTTCCCTTTAATCTTAAAGCCCTAACTTTTCTCCCATGATGTGCTGAGCCCCCCCACCAGAGCCCTAGAGGGGAATCCCCTGAGTTGCTGGTCTCTGCTGCTGTCTTCACGTTGCCTAACAGCCTGGAGCAGGCAGTGCTGTCCTAAATGCCTCATCCTTCCATATAGCTTGCCGTCACCACTCTTAGACCATTCTCTGCCTGAATTTATTTCCCCTGATCTCTTTGGGTTTTTTGCTGTTTCATAGATTTGCCTCCCAGAATCACCTCCTCCAGATTCCTCTGCCAAGTTTCCAGAGCACCTTCCCTTATTGTTACTTTTTAGATAATGTGAAGAAACCATAGCATGTCAACAAGTCCACTGCACCTCAGTTCCTCTAGACTCACCCAGACCAATGATATTCTCCAGTTACTTAAAAAAGAGTTATGCAATAATAATAATAATAATGCCAAAAAAGTAACATTCACATTGTCAGATAAGAATATGTCGAACATAGAATGCTTTGTCTAAGGTACAGTATGGAGTAATCAGTTAACTTCTTATTTTTTTCCCAAAGTCTCAAAAAATAGACAACTAATATTTATAAATAAAAATAAAAGATAATTTCAAAAAACAGATCATGCCAATCTTATAGACAATAGAAAAAGAAGAAATACTTCAAAATCATTCTACTTCATCTGGCTATACCTGATATTAAAATTGGAAAAAACATATAATTATAAAGGGAAATTACAAACATATTTCACTTATAAATGAGGATGAAATATCCTAAACAACATATTAACAAGTTGAATTAAAAACTAATGTTCAAGTAATGTACCTTGGTCAAAATTAAATCCAATTTATGTGAGAATTCATCACTATTTTCTTTTCTTTTCTTTTTTTCTTTTCCTTTCCCTCACCCCCCCCTCCTCTCTCTGTCTGCTCTCCCCTTCCTCCATGTCATTAATTGTCATTAATTGTCCTCATATGAAAGTTGAATACATAGGATTCATACTTGTCCATTCCTGTGATGCTTCACTAAGAATAATGTGATCTACCTCTATCCAGGTTAATACAAAAATCTCCATTTTTAAAAATGGCTGAATAGTATTCCATGGTGTACATATACCACAACTTGTTAATCCATTCCTGGGTTGAGGGGCATTTAGGCTGTTTCCACATTTTAGTGATTGTAAATTGAGCTGTGATAAACAGTCTAGTACAAGTGTCTTTATAATAAAAGGTTTAAAAAATAAAATAGTTAACGTTTTTCATAGTCATACTAACATTTGTCCAAGTGAATGATAATTTTTTTTTTTTTTTTTTTGAGATTGGAGTCTCACCCTGTTGCCCACCCTAGAGTGCTCTGGTACGAGCTTAGCTCACAGCAACCAGAAACTCTTGGGCTCAAGAGATCCTCCTGCCTCAGCTTCCTGAATAGCTAGAACTACAGGTGTCCACCATGATGTCAGGCTAATTTTTCTATTTCTAGTAGATATGGGGTCTCACTTTTGCTCAGGCTGGTCTTGAACTTCAGAGCTCAAGCAGTCCACCCACTTATGCCTCTCAGAGTGCTAGGATGTATAGGTGTGACCACCATGCCTAGTGGAATCAAAACATTCTAGAGCTGGTAGGTAATTAAAAATAAGTCTAGTATAACTCTAGTTTTTTGAATGAAATATCGATGTTCCAAAAAAGATTAACACAATTCTCCCAAATATACACAATTATACAGTGAAATGTTCTTTAAACTGTGTCACATTGCCGCTCTTATGAACAGTTGAAATTAAGTTTTAGCACATAACCAATTTCTTTTTTTTTGTTTTGTTTTCTTTCTTTCTTTCTTTTCTTTTCTTTTTTTTTTTTGAGACAGAGTCTTAAGCTGTTGCTCTGGGTAGAGTGCTGTGGTGTCACAGTTCACAGAAACCTCCAACTCTTGGGCTTAAGCCATTCTCTTGCCTCTGCCTCCCAAGTAGCTGGGATGACAGGCACCCTCCACAATGCCCAGCTATTTTTTGGTTGTTGTTATCATTGTTGTTTGGTGGGTCTGGGCTGGATTTGAACCTGCCAGCTCCCATGTATGTGGCTGTCCTAGCCGCTTGAGCTATAGGTGCCAAGCCAGCACACAAACAATTTCAAAGGGTTATTTAAAACTTGATGGACAGCTTTTCTTTTCAATAGAAACTATGCAGTCAGATTCATTTTAATAGAAGAACAGTGGCTTTATCTTAAGTGAGTAAAATTCCTTAAATGATCAACTATTCTGTGTATTTAAAAGGTAAACTTTTTAAACATTGGAATAAGCTTTGTATTGGAATAAGAGTTGTAAAGGCAATACAGAGAGTTCCCTCCACCCTGTGCCCCCTGTTAATTTCATCTCACCTAACCATGGAACATTTGTCTAAACTAAGAAGTTACCATTTCTATGTACTATTGACTAAGTCGCAGCCTTCATTTGGATTTCACTGACTTTTTCCCATAATGACCTTTTCCTGTTCCTAACCCCACCCGGGATCCCATGTCGCATTTAGTCATGTCTCCTTAGTCTTCTCCAGTCTGGGATACTTCAGTCTTTTCTAGGTTTTCATGACCTTGATACTTTTGAAGGCATTTAATAGAATGTCCCATGGTTGTGTCTGTTGGATGTTTTTGGTTCTGTTAGACTGGTGTTAGGGCTCTGGGAAGGATACCACAGAGGGTAAGTGCCCTTCTCTTTCCGTCATGTCAGAGTATGGAATATCACCAGGGTTATCACTGGTTTTAGTTTCTGATATACAATTTAACCTTCCTCCTTTACATTAAATTATGGCAGTTATTTTAGTTGGGGTTTTTTTTTTTTTTTTTTTTTTTTTGGTTTTTCTTTTTATCTTTCCTAGTCTCTTTTCACAATTCTTTCTCTTTTCCTTGAAAACCTTTCTCTAATATTATTTTTATAAAAGTCTGCATATTGCCAGGCTGGGTAGCTCATGCTTATAGTCTTAGCACTCTGGGAAGCCAAGGCGGGTGGATCACTTGAGCTCAGGAGTTTAAGACCAGACTGGGAAGAGTGAGCCCCATCTCTACTAAAACGAGTTGGCTGTTGTGGCAGGTGCCTGTAGTCCCCGTTACTCAGGAGGCTGAGGCAAGAGGATCACTTGAGCCTCACAGTAACTACCCAAGGCGACAGAGTGAGACTCTGTCTCAACAACAATTAACCCCCCCTCCCCAAACCAAAAATCCCAAACTCCCCTACAAAAGTCTGCATATTGAGACCATATGCCTTTTCTATTAGGAGGAGAAGTTGACTTAAATCAAAGGAAGAAAGAGAGGTTCATTTCCTTCTCTTACTATCAGGCTAATAAAACATAGAAGTAATGGAGAACCTAGGGACCACCCCCCAGGCTGAGGGAAGAGAAGATATAATAGTTCCTTTTCTTGATTGATTAGCTATTTCCCAGGATTGGGCCATTTAATCTTTCTCTCTTTCTTCCTTCCTCCCTCCCTCTTTCCTTCTTTTTTCCTTCCTCCCACCCTCCCTGCTTCCTTCCTCCCTTCCATCTTTTTCTTCTTGTGGTCTTGCTCTTGCACAGGCTGGTTTCAAACTCCTGGCCTCAAGTGATGCTCCTGCCTTGACCTCCCAAAGTTCAAGGATTGTAGGTGGGAGACCGTGCACCAGCCATTTTTTTTTTTCCTTCCTTCCTTCCTTCCTTCCTTCCTTCCTTCCTTCCTTCCTTCCTTCTTTCCTTCCTTTCTTTTTTTTTTTTTTTTAATAATCGAGTCTTGAAAGTTCCAGTTCTGAGATTCTGTGATCATTTGTCATTTGAATATTTCATAATCCTCCAAGCCTACCAAGGGGTCACTTGTGGCAAGCAACAGTCATTCTGAAGTAATAAGTCAGAATGCTTCAGGAATGGGAACTAAAATAGAGAATTTCCTTAATGTGCAATCCAACATTAAAACCGGTAGTGAAAATCAGTGACTTGGGGAAAGATTGACAAAATCATTTAACTCAGTTCCTTGTCTTCAGGTAATTCAGGGAAGTTATTCGGAAGGCTGTGCCTCACCTTTTGTGTGTACTCATGGAAGTTACATACTCATGCATGAATGAAAAAGTGTTCTTGCTAGGTAGTTGCTTTGACCTTTAAATTTTTTTTTTTTTTTTTTTTTTGTGAGATGAGGTTTTCCTGTGTTCCCTAGGCTGATCTCAAAATTTTCTGGCCTCGAGCAGTCCTCCTGTCTTGGCCTTCTAAAGTGCTGGGATTATAGGTGTGAGCCTCTGCACCCAGCCACACTTTGACATTTTACACAGTTGGACATACATATATGAGTCTTGTCTATCACACTGATTGAGCAATTACAAATGTGTGCTCCATTACCTAACAATTACTATATTGAATTTCTTCAGGTTTGGTGTTAGTATGCTTTTTTTTTTTTTGAGATAGAATCTCACTTTGCCACCCTCGAGACTACAGGCGCCTGCCACAACACCTGGCTAGTTTTTAGAGACAAGGTCACTTAGGCAGGTCTTGAACCTGTGAGCTCAGGCAATCCAACAGCCTCGGCCTCCCAGAGTTCTGGGATTACAGGTATGAGCCACGTGCCTGCATAATGTGCCTCAGAATCTCCAACCCCAGGGTAGAAAAGCTGGGGCCAACTTCCATCCTCCGGGGTTTCCGTTTGCCCCCATTCCACAGCACACTTCTGGGTTGTCCCTGTGTGCAGCTGAGCAGGTTCTCCACTCGTCAGGGAGAAAGCCTTCATGCAGAGGAACTGAGATCCAGGACCCAAGGAGAGACTGCCAGCATGTTGGAGACTGTGCAGCGCATTGGTCAGTGAAACTGGGCCTGAGGACACATGTTCACATTCTTGTGCACGCTCAGTATTTGTACCTGCTTCTTTAATTGCAAGACCTGTGGTGAAACTGTGAACTGTATGAGGATAAGGACTGTGCCAGCCTTGCGCTTGGCTATATTACCAAGACCAAGCATGGTGTTTTGCACATTGTCGGTGCTGACTTAATTTTTGTTGATTAATGAATAAAGCTCTAGAAAAGAATTATAATTCTTTTAAATTTTATTTTATTTTTATTGTTTGGGATTTATTGAGGATACAAAGAATTAGTTTACACTGATTGCATTTGTTAGGTAAAGTCCTTCTTATAATTGTGCCCCACCCCCAAGAGGTGTCTACACTGTGATCCACCATCTCCCTCCCTTCTCCCCTCTCCTCGCCCCCTCCCCCCCGCCCCCCGTATTAGCTCATCTACTGCTTTCATAGTGGAATTGAGTACATTGGATTCTTGTTTCTCCATACTTGTGATGCTTTACTAGAAAGAATGTGTTCCACCTCAATCCAGGTTAATACAAAAGATACAAAAGTCTCCATCTTTTATGTCTGTGAACAGTATTCCATGGTATGCATACATTACAGTTTGTTAATCCATTCCTGGGTTGGTGGGCATTTAGGCTGTTTCCACATTTTGGCGATTGTAAATTGAGCTGCGATAAACAGTGTAGTGCAAATGTCCTTAGGATAAAATGATATTTTTTCTTCTGAGTAGATGCCTACTAGTGGGATTGCAGGATCAAATGGGAGGTCTAATTTGAGTTCTTTGAGGATTCACCATACTTCCTTCCAAAAAGGTTGTATTAGTTTGCAGTACCACCAGCAGTGTAAAAGTGTTCCCTTGTTTCCACATCCACGCCAGCATCTGGTGTTTTGGGACTTTGTGAAGTGGGCCATTCTCACTGGGGTTAAGTTATATCTTAACTTAACCCCAGTGGTTAAGTTTTGATCTGCATTTTTCTGACCATCAGGGATGATGAACATTTTTTCAAATGTTTGTTAAGAATTGATTCTTAAAGGCAGTATAATCTCAGGTCTGTCCCCAGGTGCTTTTTTTGGTGTCTGAGTGATGCCCAGTATGTAACAAGGTTGTTTGAATAGCTGTTTTATGATAAAGCAGCTTTCGCATTCTGAATTTCAGTTCACAGGTGTCAAGTTTGCATTCTAACGTATACATCTGTAGTGTGAATAACAAGACAAAAACTTCTGCATGTATTAAGATTTTTTAGTAGTTTGTACTATTCTGTAGTTTGTTGCTCTTCAAAGAAGTTCAGAAAATTGCCATCAATTTCCAAGCCAGGGGTTACATAATTTTTACTAAAAAGTCATTAAGATTCTCTGGTTGGGGGCAGTGCCTGTGGCTCAGTGAGTAGGGTGCTGGCCCCAGATACTGAGGATGGCGGATTTGAACCCGGCCCCTGCCAAACTGCAACAAAAAAAATAGCTGGGTGTTGTGGCGGGTGCCTGTAGTCCTAGCTACTCAGGAGCTGAGGCAAGAGAATTGCCTAAGCCCAAGAGCTGGAGGTTGCTGTGAGCTGTGATGCTACGGCACTCTACCAAGGGTGACAGCTTGAGGCTCTGTCTCAATAAAATAAAAAAAAAAAGATTCTCTGGTTGGATGTTATTGCTGTGTTGATCGTGTAAGTCATCTTAATAATGCCTTTTGCTAATCCTCTGTTATTCAACTCTCGAGTGGCTGTGGAGATTGGATAGTAAGTTGATGTTTCTTAGTGAAGTTTCAGAGAAGAGCCAAAGGATGAAATGAAAACAGATTGCATTGCCCCTTTGCTTTTGTTGGAGTTAGTGAGGACTGTAAAAGTGCTTGTACTTTAAAATGTGTTAGTCTGTATCAGAGGAAAGTTGCTGTGGTTCTGAGTGATAAAATGGGACTACTTTGTAAGTCTCACGAACTGCTGTTTAAGGCACACTCACATGATTGTGTGTCTAAAATATAAATGATTTTGAATTTCATTTGATATGTGTCTTTAATTGTGAGGTTTAATTCTTTCTCTTACAAGTAAAAAGTGATGGGCAGAAAATTAATGGCTGTGGTGCGTGTGGTTTAGTGTAGTAAGAACAACTCTTCACTGATCTCACTTACCAATCATGTGTCTGTGGGCCAGTTTTCATGAGTTGCAGAATCATGTGTCAAAATCTCCCTTCCTGTGTTGTATATGAAGTTAGTTGAGTATCCAAATTTCTAATAAGTGCAGAATAAATATTCTTTGTGAATATTTTAACAGCCAAAATGACTCTTTTCAAGAACAGAAAGTTCTAAATATTCAAATTCTTAACTTTGAGCACTTTTCCCTGTTACCTTATTTAATTCATAATAGCCTCATTTTATAAATGTAGAGACCGTACTTCAGAGAAGTCAAGTATTGTGCTCAAGTAGGTAGGAAGGTAGGCTTGTCTTAAGGTATTGTTTTCAGCACTGTAAGATCTTGAATACATTTAGCAGAGATTTATTGAATCTGCACTATGTGAACTAGTTCCTACAGTTCAGATGAGTCAGAAGTGAAAGCTGCTCTCAAGGAATTTATAGTCTAATGAGGGAGATAACACAGCTAGAAAGTGATAGATAAAGGGCTAAATAAAAAGATAGTGAAGGCATTGTGAGAGGATGCAGATTTTAGTTTCCTGGTTTAAGTGATGAGGAGTGCCGCTTAATTGAGATAGCATTTGACCTGAGAGGTTTTTGCCTATGGGTAAGGGACATTAGGTCTAAATAGCTGTGGTGGCTCATGCCTCTAATCCTAGCTACTTGGGAGGATCACTTGAGGCCAGGAGTTCAAGACCAGCCTGGGCATAGTGAGACCCTATCTCTGCCCCCCCCCAAAAAAAAAAAAAAATTAGCTGGGTGTGGTGGTGCATACTTGTAGGCCTAGTTACTCAGGAGGTTGAAGCAGGATAATCGCTTGAGCCCAGGAATTTCAGGCTGTGGTTGTCTCTAAAAATTAAATTAGAAAAAATAGGCTTCTCAGGCCTAATATGCAACTTTTTATGAAAGTAATTTCTGGGGTAATAATTGGTGTGTAAAGCTCAGTGGCATTTTTTCTTTAAACAGTAATGAGATATTTGGTATTCTTTTAAATATAATGCTGAAACGAAAGCACCAACCCATGCTTCTCACATTTTCTGTAAGTAAATCAATGATAACTGAATATGACAAGAGGCACTCTGTGACCACTGCTACTAATAATTCGTATTTATTTTAGTTGTTATGTCAGGTAATGTTTTAACTGCTTTGTATTTTATTTAGTCCTAACACTATTATATATATGTTATTAAAATATTATTATTATATCCACGTATTAGATAAAATGTTGTAGCAAAAATAGTTCTTCTCCAAATAGCCCCAAATAAAAACCTCCCAAATACCACAAAGCTCCTATACATCAGACATTTATTTTTCTTTCATTTACTAGTCTCTAGGTTGGGTAATCCAGGACCTGCTTGGCAACTCTGTCATTCTTAACACATGGCTTCCAAGGTTGTTCCAGTTGTCACTATTTCCCAGTTGGCAGAAATGGGGTAAGAAGAATTCAGGGCAAGATTCTTTTTTCAGGAGGAGACTTGGCATTTCATAAGTCACTCCCAGTCAGATCTCATGATCATGGGCATAGTGTACTGGATTGAATGTTGGCCCCCCAAAAGACATGTCCATGTGCTGATATCACACTCACAGTGTGGCCTTATTTGGAAAAAGGTTGTATGTAAATGTAGTTAAATTAAGAACCGTGAGATGAGATCACCTTGGATTATCCAGGTAGGCCCTAAATCCTAAAAGTCTCCTTTATAAGAGACGTGAGCGGAGAGGGAAGGTACTTATGGACACGTAAAGACTGAGACAGAGTGTGGAATATTTGTTGCCACAAGACAAGAAACACACAGAATGACCACAAGCTGGAAGGATTCTCTCCTAGAGCCTTCAGGGAACATGGCCCTCTCTACACATTGACTTTGGACTTCTGGCCTCCGGAACTGTGAGGGAATAAATTTCTGTTGCTTTTTGCCCAAGGTGAAGCATCTAGAAGTTGAAATCCAGACCCTCAACCACTAGCTACAGGGCCCTTAAATCCAAGGGGCTATAGAAGCACAGACTGTAATTGGCTTTGGAATTCAGAGGAAGAATGGTTAGTTGTTGTCCAGGTAGAGAGGAGAGGTTTAAGGAGGAAGAGGCATCTTAGGCTGAAGCACAGAGGTATGTAGCAGAGTGACCAGTTTGTGGAGGTGCTTAGAAGTTCATTTGACTCATAAATACTCACTTGACTTCACTGAAAAAAATTAAGTCTCCCCAGTCTATGTTTCTGTGATTTTTTTTCACCTCTGAAGTTGGCTGTGTGGGGAGATGGAGAATCATATTCATTCAAGTCTTAGTCTCCCCGATCCCTCGTAGGAAGGTGACATCTTCAGATCCAATATAGTTCTACTTTTGATGACAGGAATGATCCTAATGATATTACAAAAAAGTACATTTTAATCATTTTTTATAGGATGTTTACTAAATGTTTTCTAAATGATATGGAGGGTCAGAGTATTTCTTTCTACCATATATTCATTATGAACTTTATATTCTTTAGGAAACTAATCCCAATTATTTTATTCCAGTAGAATTTCCTTTGGAAAATGCATTCTTTTTATAATATGGTTTCTAGGAACACATTGAGGTGAGAAGCACAGACTGTGTGTGGAGCTAAAACTTTGGCTCACTTAGAAGACTCTTCAGTGGGTTAAATAGTAGCTGTTTTTAAGTAAAACATCCCCCCATCTCCTTTTACCTTGTCATGTATTTGGCCTGTTAAGATGTCAAATCAGTTTAGTTTTCACATAGTCTATAGCAAAAATAAAGTATCCCCAGTGAGGAAGGAGAGTATCATACACATATTTATTACTTTAAGTGGAAATCTGTGTGAACTGAGATTGTGCTTCTATGATTTATGGTAGTAGGCAGGCCTTGTTTTCCCCTCCTTTGAGTATTAAACAGCTTAGCAAAAGCTATGTTTTATTTATGAAAGTGTCTTGTGTATCTCCACAAAACTTAATAATCATTAACTTATTCAAGCTACCATGAGGAGTTTTAGATAAAAGATCAATCGCATACTGTGTATTCAAGTCCAAGGCAACCGCCTTGTCTTCCCAGGTGTTGATTTAGTAAGTGAGCAGTTTAAAGATCTTCTGTGATCAGGTGCCCTTGTTTACAGTTTGTGGTTTTTAAGGTAAATACAGTCATTCCAGAAGAAAACAAACATTGCTGGCAGGTGGCAGTGTTTATTTTATGAATGCTTGGGCATAGTTGAGAAGCTTTGTCTTTTAAAGAATAAGATAGGTAATAACTTAATAGAGCAAGCCTCACAAATGGAGATCCAGCCTCAATTGGTCTGTTGACTCACCCTGGTGTTCTGGGAGCATTTCTTGCCCTTTTTTTTTTTTTTTTTTTTTCTTTAATTCTTGAACCCCTGCAAGAGATTTAAAGCCTGAAAATGAAAGTGATGGGTCCCCTGGAACTCACTGCGTCTTGGTGGTGGTTTTGTGTGTGTGAATCTCCCTCTGGATGACTGGGAGGTATTAAACTTGCTGAGGCTTTCAAGGGCTGTGAAGAACCTGGAAGATAATAAGCTTATCAGGAGAGTGCTCTGTCTTGGAAGTATATAGGCTAAAAAATGGTTTCTACTAGCTTTTTTTTTTCTTTTTGAGATAGAGTCTCAGTATGGCACCCTCCATAGAGTGCTGTGGAGTCACAGCTCACAGCAACCTCAAACTCTTAGGCTTAAGAGATTCTCTTGCCTCAGCCTCCCAAGTAGCTGGGACTACAGGTGCCCACCACAGTGTCCAGCTGTTTTTTGGTTGTAGTTGTCATCATTGTTCAGTAGGCCCAGGCTGGGTTTGAACCTCAGCTCTGTTTAGTAATAGGGCTGTGGACATTTGTCCTGGGTTCTGTTTAGATATAATGCATGAAACACAAGCACAGCTATAACTGTTGTTGACTTCCTCATAGTTATACAACTTACACTCTGATAGTATCTGCGTAATTAAATACCTGGATACGGGTAAATATTGAAAAGAAAAGAGTTAAATAAAGTTAATTGTGTGGTTAAGTTGGGAATTAAGTTCTATAATGTGGTCATATAAAAGAAAAAAATATCCATTACCCAAAATGTCATGTCCAGTGGGCGGATGTAAAATATAAACCCAAAGGAGAAAGCAATTGAATATAACTATTATCTTGACTTCAAAGAGTAACAATGGAAGTCCTTCAGTTCCCTTGTTTTTCTTTCTATGTATTTGGCCAGCATTGTTAGATTAAAAGCAGATGTATTTACTAACTGGCTTATGCATATATAAGCCAGGAGAATGAGATAGTTCCCTACTTTCCACCCTAACACAGTGATGGGTAGCACTGTTCTGGAGGCTTCTTCAGATTTTCTTCCTGTCCCTTCCTTGCCCTCCTATGTAAACTTTCTTTTACAGTCTGAAGTTTAACATTTCATCAATTCCAAATAGCCTGGAAATGCTTAAGCCATTGAATAAAACTGTTGGTACTTGGAAAGCAGTCAGTCTTTGTGGAGAAAACAAAGGCAATCAGGGTAATTTACTGCATGTGCCCTGGGGGCCATGCCATCGCAGTGTACAGTAACCAAGCAACAGGCCAAGAGTATGAATTAGTTCATAAGTATGAACATGAGAATTCATAAGACAAAGGTCTAAATGTGATACTTTAGCCTTGAGGGGTCCTCCAGGGCCTTTTGTAGGGGAGTCAGTAAGATTAGACTATTTTCATAATGATACTAAGGTATTATTTGCTTTTTCCACTCTCATTCTTTCTGGAGCACATAGTGGGGTTTTCCAGAGCTACGTGAAGTTTTGTAGTATCATCCTTTGTTGGTTACTGAAATGTGTGCCTGTGTTTTATTGTGTTCTATATTTCTCAGTTTCAATTTGCAATACAGTGATTGTAGCTGGAAACAGCCGCAAAACAAATCTCTTTGGGGTCCTCAGTAACTTAAGAATGTGAAGGGGTCCTGTGACCAAAAAGTTTGGAAAATGCTCAGAGAAACAATCAGGATACAGGAATTAGGAAGAAGCTTAATTGAGCTATGGGAAAAGGCAGGTGTGGAAATATACACTGGTATGCTTTCTGGAGAGATTTGGCTCAGGGAGGAAAATGAAATAAACAGCAAGCAAAGAATTCTGTATCTTACACATTAAATAATAAAATTCCATCTCTATTTACTCATGAGTATACACACTCAATGATACACTCTGTTGCTCATAAAATTTATGGTTAATATAGGTTGTTGAGTCAATATAGGATGGGAATAATTCAAGGCAAAAAAAAGTATCTTTAGTTTTTTTGATGCATGTCCTATAGAAAATATGGAGTTTTGTTGACTTTTCATGCAGACTTCTTGGGGTATTGCTTAAGTTCCACGTATGTAAAGGAGTGTTCTAGGTTATGACAGTTAGAGCTTCCTTGCTGTCCTGACAGCAGATCTAGATGGAAGGGCCTGAGAATCTTATCAGTCAACATCTTCATATATATATGTAATCTGTGTTTGAGCAGAGTGATACCCAATGGTCTCACAAAGTATTGTCATAAGCATATTGTACATGAAAGTGTTTGAAAATCAATGTGTTTAAATGAAAAATCTACATAGAAAATGTTAGTTAAAAACAATATTCATGTTTCACTGAAGTGCTCACAGTGATGCCCAACTTTATTGTTATTCTAACATTTTGTTCATGAATAAGGATTCAAAGAGGACATATGTTGTTTTGTGTTTTAAAATAGTCCCTTTACTATTATTAGTTCGATGAAGAAAATAAGAGCAATATATACTTTTTGTCAGCCTGGAATATTAAGAGCTACTGTTTGATACAGAATCTGCGTTGTTCAGTTAAGTGTCACAATCCCCAGTTCCCGATTCAGAGTTCATCATCAATCTTTGTGCTTTCTTGTGGAAGCGGAGATAGTGTTATGGTCATTTTATAAGTGAAACAAAAAGCCCAAGGGGGCTGGAAGTGGTGACTCATGTCTGTAATCCCAGCACTCTGGAAGGCAGAGGCGGGAGGATCTCATGAGCTCAGGAAATCGAGACTAGCTTGAGCAAGAGTGAGACCCATCTCTACAAAAAATAGAAAGATTAGCTAGGTGTGGTGGTGCATGCTTATAATCCCAGCCACTTGGAATGCTTGAGCTGGGGCCTGGAGGTTGCCGTGAACTGTGATGATGCCACTGCACTCTAGCTGGGGTGACACAGGAAGATTCTGTCTTCAAAAACAAACAAACAAACAAACAAACAACAAAAAGTCCCAAGGGGTGAGAAAGGAAGAAGGAAGAGGGAAGAGGCATGTAGTTGACATATATCACTTGTTGGAGGGAGAGAAAGGGAGGAAGAAAAACAAAATTTTGTGAATCTTACATAAGGGCAACTTTTCCCTGCTTCTCACCTACAGTTGTTTTTGCCGCACTTTGAGCTATACCACCCTAAAAGGGGGCCTCATTTAAGACCTTTTCCTAAGACTCATTTATGCTAATTTGACACTTCTTAAGCCTTAATAGGTTTATACTCTGCTTTAAAAAATTTAATTTTATATAAGTACTTTCTCATACGGCTATAAATTTTAGCTATCACTTATCTTTTAGAGTCATGGTATCATTAACTTTTAAAAACCTTTAAAGCATTATATAATGTGTATATATATCTGTGTATGTGTATCTAAGTATCTAAGTGTAGATCTATGTATGTGTATAGATACATGTGTGAATATAAGGGTATACATTATTGACTTAGATACAGAACTAACTGAGCACCCAAAGAACCCCTTTCTATTTTTTTTTAATACAAACAAACTTTATTTTTTAAGAGCAGTTTTAGGTTCCCAGCAAAATTAATTAGAAAATGCTAAGATTCCTCATACACACAGCCTCTTTCACCATTAAAATCTTGCACCAGAGGTGTATTTGTTGTAATGATGAACCTACATGAACTCATCATTATCACCTAGAATCTACATTCAAGTTCATTAGAAGTCAGTCCTTGTGGTGTACATTCTATGGGGTTTGACAGATGTTTAATGACATGTGTTCACTGTTACAATATCATGGATAGTAGAGTCATTACTCTAAAAATCTTGTTGTCTATCCATCACTCCCTTCCCCCTAACCTGTGGCGTGCCTTAATTCTTTTACTGTCTGTGCAGTTTTGTCTTTTCCAGAATGCCATAGTCGGAATCCTTTGATAGGTATCCCTTTCAGATCATCTTCTTTCACTTAGTCATAATGCATCGAAGTTTCCTTCATGTCTCTTTATGGCCCGATGGTTCACTTTTTAGTAACATTGACTGTTGTCTGGATGTACTGTGGTTTATTCCTTCATTCACCTACTGAAGGACATTGTGGTTATTTTTCAGTTTTGTTGATTATGAATAAAACTGTTGTAAATATCGGTGTACAGGTTTTTGTGTGGATATAACTTTTCATCTTATTTGAGTAAATACCAAGGAGCTTGATCGTTGGATCATACGGTAAGAGTGTGTTCAGTTTTGTGAGAACCTGCTAAACTGTCTTCCCACGTGGCTGTACCCATTTGCATTTTCACCAGCAATGAATGAGAGATTTTGTTGTTTTACATCCTCACCAGCATCTGGTGTTAGTGTTTTGGATTTTGGCCATTCTAGTAGGTATGGAGTGGTATCTCATCTTTTTCGATTTGCAATTTCCTAATGCCATATGATATGGAACATCTTTTTGTACATTTGTTTGCTGTCCATATAATTCTTTTTTGATGATATGTGTATTTAGGTCTTTTGTCTACTTTTTAATCAGGTTATTTTCTTTTTTCTTTTTTTTTGAAGAGACAGAGTCTCACTTTGTCACCCTCAGTAGAGTACTGTGGTGTCATAGCTCACAGCAACCTCTAGCTCTTGGGCTTAGGCGATTCTCTTGCCTCAGCCTCCTGAGTAGCTGGGACTATAGGCACTTGCCACATTGCCCAGCTGTTTTTGTTGTTGTTGCAGTTTGGCTGGGGCTGGGTTCGAACCTGCTACCCTCGGTATATGGGGCCGGCACCCTACTCACTACCACAGGCGCTGCCCCTCAGGTTGTTTATTTTCTTATTGTTCTGTTTCAAGAGTTCTTTGTATATTTTGCATAATAGTCCATTATTAGATAATGTCTTTTGCAAATATTTTCTCCGTTGATGGCTTTTCTTCTCATTCTCTTGACATTATTTTTTACAGAATAGACGTTTTTACATAGAAGTTTTTAAGTTTCATATAGTCTAGCTTATTACCGTATATACTCAAGTATAAGCCGAGTTTTTCAGCACAAAATTTGTGCCGAGTTCAGGTTTTTCAGCACAAATTTTGTGCCGAGTTCAGGTTTTTCGGCACAAATTTTGTGCCGAAAAAACTCAGCTTATACTTGAGTATATATGGTAATTCTTTCTTGGATTGTGCCTTTGGTGTTGTGTCTAAAAGTCATTGCAAGGTTATCTAGATTTTCTCCTATGTTATTTTCTAGGAGTTTATGATTTTGGCTTTTAAATTTAGATCTGTGACTGATTTTCTTTTTTCTTTCTTTTTTGTTTTTGAGAGAGAGTCTCACTATGTCACCCTCAGTAGAGTGCTATGGCATCACAGCTCCACAGTAACCTCAAACTCTTAGGCTTAAGCAATTCTCTTGCTTCAGTCTCCCAAGTACCTGGAACTATAGGCACCCAGCTATTTTTCAGTTACAGTTGTCACTGCTATTTAGCAGGCCCAGGCCAAGTTCGAACCTGCCTGCCGTGGTGTATGTGTCCGGCTCCCTAACCACTGAGCTATGGGCGCTGAGCCTCTGTGATCAATTTTCAGTTGTCAAGGGGAGGAAGTCTGTTATCTAGATTTAGTTTTTTGCCAAATGTGTGGCCAGTTGTTCTAGTACCATTTGTTGAAAAGACTGTCTCTGCTTCATTGCATTGCCTTTCTCCTTTGTCAAAGGTTATATCCATATCTCTATCTCTGTATCATATCTGTATGTCTATATCCATTCATTCCTGGGCTATCTATTCTGTTCCATTGATCTGTTTCCCTGTTCTTTCACTGATACCACACTGTTTTGATTATAGTAGTTTTACGGTAAGTTTTGAAGTTGAGTAGCTCCATTCTTTTTCACTAAGGGAAAGTTGGGGGAAGTGTAGGGAAGATGGGGGAAGTGCAGGGAAACTTTCACCTTTTCTATGACAGAGGCTAGATTTGTAGATAATGGGCTTTAGGCATTTTTGCTAAGTGAGTATGATCATCCTGAATCTGGACTTGCTTTTTATCCAGTGATAGGCAGCATTCAATTAAGTGTATAAATCCCTTTACTTCTCTAGGGTTGTGTAAGTAAAAGCACAGAGAGATGCTACAATTCCACTATTTGAGTTCCCATCACCAGAAAGAAACAATGGAACTTCCCTACTAATGGTACTGCTAAAAAAATTAAAATTACACAAATGCCTCCCAGCTAGCTTAAGAAATAGAACTTACAAGTACCTCGGAAGCCCCTGTGTGCACCTGACCTTGCATCCTCTTTCTTCCTCCACAAAGATAATTACTATCCTGGATTTTGTGTTAATCATTCCCTTTCCTTTCTTTAATTGTATCATTCATTACATGTGTATGTATCCCTAAATTAAACGTATGTCTCATTGTTTTCTGGGTTTATAAAATTGGATGGAAAAAAAAAGTTACATCTTTATTTTCATTAGCCTGTTTTTCACATGTTTTATTATTTTTACCAGTTTCTTACCTTTGATTATGTTTATATTTTGAACTGGTCCTTTAAATTTTTCCCCAGCTTTATTAATATATAGATGAGAAATAATTATATATATTTATGTGTACAACATGATATGTATATGTTGTGAAATGATAAATTGAGCGTATATGACCTGGAACACATGTTCATCATCTGACTTTTTTGTGGGGGGTAAAAATATTTAAGATCTACTCCCTTAACAATTTTAGAGTATAAAGTACATTGTTAGTAATTATAGTGATCATCATGTACAATAGCTTTCAAGAACTTAATTCATCTTGTCTAGCTGAAACTTTGTACCCTTAGACCTAAAACATTTTATAGTTGTAATAGTCTATTTTAAGCTGATAATACTGTAACTTCAAACGCATGTGAAACTCTGCATTTTAACCCCCCCCCCACATTTTATGTTATTAATGTTTTAAATGAACACATATTTATATATTGTGTACCCATTAACAAATTGTTGTAGCTATTTTTTCCCATTTTTGCCTTTTAACTTTTTCAAAAAAAATTTATTGAAGGAAACAATAAAAAAACTTTCAAAATGGAGATTATTTCAAGTGATATTGATGTTACAGAACACATACAAAAACATTTCAGGAAATATTTCTTGGATATTTAAAGAGATACATGAAAAGGTAACTTTTTTTTTTTTTTTTGAGACACAGTCTCATTTTGTCAGCCTTGGTAGAATGTTGTGGCATCACAGGTCACTGCAGCCTCAAACTCTTGGGCTTAATGGATTCTCTTGCCTCAGCCTCCCAAGTAGCTGGGACTGTTGGCGCCTGGCTATTGTTTGGTTGTAGTTGTCATTGTTGTTTGGCAGGCCTGGGCTGGGTTTGAACCCACTAGCTCTGGTATATGTGGCTGGTGCCCTAGCCACTGAGCTTCAGGCACCAAGCCTGTTGGGCAGCGCCTGTGGCTCAGTGAGTAGGGCGCTGGCCCCATACACCAAGGGTGGTGGGTTCAAACCCAGCCCCGGCCAAACTGCAACAAAAAAATAGCTGGGTGTTGTGGCGGGTGCCTGTAGTCTCAGCTACTTGGAAGGCTGAGGCAAGAGAATCACATAAGCCCAGGAGTTGGAGGTTGCTGTGAGCTGTGTGACGTCATGGTACTCTACCTGAGGGCGGTACAGTGAGACTCTGTCTCTACAAAAAAAAAAAAAGTGATTTAGTTACTACCGTTATACTATTAGACTATTCTGAATTCAACTATATTCTTAGGTTTAAAGTGAGTTTTATATGTTTCCATGTTGTTAGTAAGTGTCCTTTTATTTCAACTTGAAGAATCCCTTTGGGATTTGCTTTTTAGGAAGGTCTTGTGGTAATAAATTTTTGTAGCTTTTATTTGGTCAAGTACTTATCTCTCCTTCATTTCTGAAGGACAACCTTGCTGGGTATGATATTCTTGGTTGGCAGTTTTTTTTTTTCTCTCACCATTTTGAATACATTGTCCCAGAATCTTCTGGCCTGCAAAATTTCTGCTGAGACATCTACTGATATTCTTAGGAAGGGTTCCTTGTATGTAATGAGTTGCATTTCTCTAGCTACTTTCAAAATTCATTTTGATTTTTGAGATTTTGATTTAGTGTGGCTTGGTGAAGATCTCTTTATATTTGATCTATGAGAGGTTTTTTGCCCTTATACATCTGGATGTCTGTTTCTTCTCCAGATATGGGAAATATTCTTTGAGTAAGCTTTCTGCCCTTTTCCCTTTCTCTGTTCCTTATGGGACTCTATATTGCCTCTATCGATTCTCTTGATGATGTCCCATGTTCCTGTAGGCCTTTCACCCATTTTTTTTTTTTTTTTTTTTTGAGACAGAGTCTCAAGCTGTCACCCTGGGTAGAGTGCTGTGGTGTCACAGCTCACAGCAGCCTCAAACTCTCGGGGTTAAGCATTTCTCTTGGCTCAGCCTCCCAGGTAGCTGAGACTACAGGCACCCGCCACAACGCCCAGCTATTTTTTGGTTGTAGTTGTCATTGTTGCTTGACAGGCCCAGTCTGGATTTGAACCTACCAGCTCTGCTGTATGTGGCTGGTGCCCTAGCTGCTGAGCTATAGGCACTGAGCCCTTTGCACTCTTTTTAATTCTTTTTTTCATTGTTCCTTTAACTGAGTAGTTTCAAATGACCTGTCTTTGAATTCACTTATATTGAGGAAATCTGCTGTTTAAGCTCTCTGTGGAATTTTTTCAGTTAAGACACTGTGCTCTTTTGCTTTAGACTTTCTCTTTGGTTCTTTTTGCGGTTTCTATCTTTTTGTTAAACTTCTAATTTTGTTTGTGTGTTGTTTTCCTGCTTTTTGTTGGGTTTTCAATTCCTTTTTTTTTTCGAGATCTTTAAAGTATGACAATGGAGGTTTTCTAGGGATTGCTTTGGGTAGTATAGACATTTTGACAATGTTGATTTTTCCCAGCCATGAGCATGGTATGTTTTTCCATTTGTTAACATCTTCAGCTGTTTCTTTTCTTAGAGTTCCATAGTTCTCTTTATAGAGATCTTTCATGTCCTTTGTCAGGTAAACTCCCAAATATTTCATCTTCTTTGGCACTACTGTAAATGAAATAGAGTCCTTGACTGTTTTTTCAGCTTGGCTATTGTTGGTATATATAAAGGCTACAGGTTTATGGTGTTGATTTTGTATCCTGAGACATTCTTATTCCTTGATCACTTCTAAGAATTTTGTAGTAGAATCCCTGGTGTTTTCCAGATATACAATCATGTCATCTGCGAAGAGTGAAAACTGAATTTCTTTAAGACGATTATTTTGAATTTTTGTCTGGCAGTGGATAGATCTTCATTTCTTTAGGATCATTCACTGTTGCTCGATTTTGTTCCTTTTTTGGTGTTGTGTTTCCTTGATTATTTGTGATTGGCTGGGAACTTGTGTTGGTTTTTGTGCAAATTGCAAAGTAGATAATCTATTTCATTCTTAACAGACTTCAGTAGAGAAAGTGCTTTGCTAGTCAACCCATCCAGAGATTCTAGCAGGATTCTCAGGTGGGCTTGCTGATTGAATCCTTGGGCAGGCTGGCCTGGTGCCTGGATTAGCAAGTAGACAAGCCTTTTGTTTAGGTCCATGAACTTTGGCTCACTAGGCTTGCTTGGAGCTTGGGTCCACAGTGGTAGGTGGGTGAAACCTGTGACCACAGGACTGGTTTGACGCCTGGTTCCACAGAGATTGGCTTGGTGCTGGGTTGGGCCTTGAGCCTGAGCCTGCAGGGGGCTGGCTTAGAATGTAGCTCCTCAGAGGTAGTCCTGAAGGCTGGATCTGTGCATGCCAGCTTGATGCCTCGGGTGGTGGTTGCTGGCTTCATTGCCTTCAATTATGAATGTGGATAATAAAGTTTTATTCTGAGAAAGGCTTCATGGCTTCACTGGACTACCAAGGTCCATCATATATTCCTACTAGAATTTTTTTTTTTTAGGAGTTGCATTGCTTAATCTCAGAGAACTTATGTTTTCACACTTTTATTAGGAAACAATTAGACTCTTCATTCTAGCCTTTCTCACCAGCATTATTCATCTACCACAGAACACAGATAAAAATGTGGGTCACTGTTTTTTTTAGTTCTCTAAAGAATGGTCCATAAAACGTTGGGTGTAGATGGATAGGAGAGAAAAGTGAATTTTCTATAGACAGTATATCTTTTTGGGTGTTATGACTTACTTCTCTTCAGGAATCATAGTTTTGGCATTGAATTCTTTGTTGACATACTGAGGCTTCTCTTTCCTGATGTGGGTTATAATGGAATCAGACTGGTGCTTAGATCATGGCTCTGCCATTTACTAGAGTGTGACTTTGAGGGGCTACTTTATCCTACCTCATTTTAGTAGGATAAAGTACTGAAATTTACATTTATGGTGATAGAGACATTTTGGAGTTATCTAGAAATTAAAATAGTTTGTGTAAAGTAACTAGCACAGTTATGGCAGAAAGTAGGATCAGTAAGAGTTGTTTTCAGGTGGTGCCCGTGGCTCAAGGAGTAGGTGCTGGCTCCATATATTGGATGGTGGGTTCAAACCCAGCCCCAGCCATAAACTGAAAAAGAGTTGTTTTCTTCCTCACCTTTACTCCCTAAATAATTAGAAAGGACAGAGACAAATGTTAATAAATACAGTTCGCCTTTCACATCTGTGAATTCTGTATCTGTGGATTTAACAAACTACAGATTGGAAATATTTGTGAAGAAAAAATTCTATGAAGTTCCAAAAAGCAAAAACTTGAACTGGCCACATGTTCAGTACAGTGTTAAATCCATGTGAAGGAAGTGATGTGTGGGCTTTGTATTAGGTATTATATATAATCTGGAGGTGATTTAAAGTATTTAAGAGGATATGTATAGACTATTTGCAAATACTGTGGCATCTTGTATCAGGGACTTCAGCATCTGTGGTTTTTGGTATCTGCAGAGGGTTCTGGACCAGCTTCTCCCTGAATGAATACCAAAGGATGACGGTAGTAGACCATTTAGCTTTAAGGAGAGGAGAAGCGAGAGCTATGCTCGGAACATTCTGTAATCACTGTCAACATCTCAGGAATATAACATGGTGATAAGGGGATAGGGAAGGGTTTCAGCTCTCAACACGAGAACGCGAGACCTCCTGAGAGCAGAGCATTAGTGATTGGCAGTCTCTCCACCTGTGGTGCTAAGAGCCAGGAAGTTACATCTATAAGAAGCTGCAGGAGAAGGCAGTTGAGGAGAGTGCTTTCACAGACCTGCTCTCTCTGACTCTTTCCCTTCTCCTGCCCACAGAACGCCTGCATGGTGTCTCGTTTCTCTGCCAAGACTGCTAAGATTCATTCTCTTACTAAGACCGCTTTTCTCCCTCAAAGACTATTTCTCTGTCTCTCTCTTCTGCTAAAGTGAATAGCCCTTGGGCACCTAAGGGTAAGCGATCCGCCTCTGGACCATAGAGAAGCTGGGCCGGAGACCTGGCCATTCGGGGCCCTGAGGAGTGGCACCCCAGATGAGACCTGACAAGTGGTGACCATGAAGGGGCCTGATAGATGACTGTAATTACACTTTCCTTCTCTCTTTCCTGTCTTCCCTGAAATACTGAGAGTTGTTTTAATTCTATCTTTGTTACTCCAGTGAACTCATATTTGGTTCTGTTGGCCTCCATATTGCTATTAATTTCCTAAGTTCAGAATTTCCTTGGGCTTAGTGGAAGAATTATTATTAATCACTGGCAGCTCTGAGAAAGACAATGTGGAGGTCACAAGGAGCCCTTGTTCTTGGGTTTGCCAAAAGCTACTATTTCAATGTTATTATCGAACCCTCCTTCAGATGTGCTCTGCTACCTCTAATTACTCTTTAAGTCTTTGACATAATCTTTGTTGCCTGCCTTGGTAAGTGTGTGTGTGCCAGCTCGTAGTATCAGTAATTCTGTATTTAATTTGGCTAGATTTGCTTAGTATTTGCCAAACTAGTGCGATTTCCTTAGGTAAGATATACTTTACAACAGAATGACACCTCATAATTTACATAGCAGCTGTTGAGGGAAGGCGAACAGTTACAAACTACTCTTTCTTTTTCTTTGAAAAAGAGCTGTGCAGTGTGTGGTGTTGGGAGGAGATGAATAATGTACTTTAAGACATACCTGGGCTTGCTACTGGGGTTTGATTTACATGGACAAAGATAAAAACTATTTATTTGAATTTGCTTGCAAATACAACACCAGTTAGATTCTTCCAGGAGAATTTTGAAAGAACAACTCTCTTATTAGTAAAAAAGGGAATTTCTTACTGTATGTTAATTTATGTAACAGATAAGGCTTAATCACTCGTAACCTGGGAGAGGTGTTTTTTTTTTGAAAGGTGATAATTTTTATGTGTGTATCATTCCTTTATTTCTGTACTACCTATTGAACACTGTTTATGTGTTAGGCACTTTGATAGACCCTGGAGGTAAAACTGTAGGTAGTATGGACACTGCTTCTGTGGTTGTGGTGCACATGGCCCATGATGCCTGGAAGGTTTAAGTTTGGCTTCTTGACCTTGGTCATGGAAGAGACAGGATTGGATGTGATCCGTAGAGGATCAATAACCTGTTGTTTGAGAAACTGTAAGTTTTGAAAATATTTCCTTTTCTATTTTTCTTGGCATTTAGTTAGGAAATTTAAAAGAAACTGCTGGCTGATTTAGTTTGTGCTAAGGACAGTGTAGACAATCCTTCTGCCGTCCCTATCTTCCCAGTTCTATACGGGGAGCCGCAGACTGATGAGGGAAAGGCTTGTAGGGCAGCAGGTGGAACAATCTTATTGAAAATGGACACTCATTAGAACAATCCGGCCTCTGGGTCACATGTCTTGCCAGGTGCCTCTCCTTTCAGTGTCTAATCTGTGAAGACTTGACCATCCTCTGCTTTATCTCAGACATGTATCCTTTATCAGAAATGTTACAAAGTTAGAATTTTCCAGAGCCATTATGGCTGGAAAGACTGCTATGGAGAAAGGCTAGCATTAAGATGGGGAATCCTTTCCTTCCTCTCCCTAAGAGCTAGTGATCCTGACAAAATTAGTCAACTAATGACTAATGGTGAGGCAAAAATGTACAACAAATGGACTCAGTGAGAAAGGAATGAACATTAACATGCATCTATTAGGTAGTGGTTTGTTATTTTTAAATTTTCATATTCAACTATTCTTTTAAAACTTAGACACCAATGTATGTTAAGTGAACAGTTAAAATATACTTTTACATATTGTGTATATTGTATACATTATATATATCCTTAACGGTGTCTAGTGAAGGAAGAAACAAGACGAGAAATGGGGAGATCAAGCGTGGGAAGAGAAGAAGAAACTTACTCCTGGTGACAATGAGAGAGAGAGACAGGGAAGAGTCACATGGAGGGAGACGAGGCCGAAAGGGAGGGTCTTGCCTGGATTATTCAATTTGGGCAGTTCCTTCAGAAGCAGACTGTAATGACTATTATTATTCCTTGGAATTCTAATGAATGCTTACATAATTATTTTAAATTCTAGTACTTCTAGAACTATCTTGGAATTTCTAGAAATCCTCTTGTAGGATAGTCATAGCAGCCACTTCTAGTGTACGTCCCATCTTCTACATCCCCAAGAGGATGTTTTGATAAGGAGTCTACCTAAAACATTGTCACAACATGGGGTTCTTCATAGGAGTCCAGTGAAATCAGACAGAGTTGGATTTGGATCCTATTGTCAGATGAAGAATGAAAGTTGAATTAAATAAACATTTCCATGTATTTGATAAATTACACAAAGGGTGAAGACCAACTACAGATACTACTTAAAGATAAATTCATCATAAGTAAAAAATGCCATAAGTCGAGATTGCAATAGGAGAGACAGGCCCAAGTATTGTGAGGAATTTAGCATAGACAAAAAGTTTAATTACTAACAAAAAGGTTGTTAAAATTAAGATGTCTAACATGAAATGAAGAAAACTTTCTTAAAAGAGGAGACTGTTTGCCAATGAAAGTTAATTGTTAATCCTGCATATGCATTGCCTTCTCAAAACATATATTCATAGCTGTGGGTTATGCATGTGGTAAAAATAATTTTGTGGCCTGGCGCGGTAACTCGTACCTGTAATCCTAGCACTCTGGGAGTCTGAGGCCGGTGGATTGCCTGACCTCAGGAGTTTGAGAACAGCCTGAGCTACAGTGAGACTTTGTTTCTAAAAATGGCTGGGAGTCGTGATGGGTGCCTGTAGTCCCAGCTACTTGGGAGGCTGAGGCAAGAGGATTGCTTGAAACCAGGAGTTTCAGGTTGCTGTGAGCTGTGACACCATGGAACACTCTACCCAGGGTGACAGAGTGAGACTCTGTCTGAAAAAAGAAAAGAAAAGAAACCAGGCAGGCATGAACCAAAGATGAACTATCTATAAATATAAATATAATGAAAAAAATAATTTTATATCTGGGTTTAAAATCATGTTGTTTTGGGGTGTTGGCTTAGGACCTTTTAAAATTAGGATGATAGTTTGCCCTTTGAGCTCACTTGATTTGAGTTAATTTTCTATATGTCAGAACATATAGAGAAATAAGGAAGAACATGAGCCAATCTTGGTCACCACCACCTGGGCTTCAAGGCTACAACGATTGTTCTGCTAGTTTGAATTAGTCCTGCTGATGCCACAGTGTATAAAAACTGCTCTGAACTTTGGGAGGTAATCTTTCAACTTTTTTATATATATATATATATATATATATATATTTTTTTTTTTTTTTTTTTTTTTATTAAATCATAGCTGTGCACATTGATAGGATCAGGGGGCATCATACACTAGCTTCATAGACCGTTTGACACATTTTCATCACACTGGTCAACACAGCCTTCCTGGCATTCTCCCACTTATTGTGCCAAGACATCTACATTCCACATCTACCAAGTTTCACATGTACCCTTGTAAGATGCGCCGCAGGTGTAATCCCACCAATCCCCCTCTCTCTACCCATCTTCCCCCCCCCTCCCCCCCCGTTCCCCCGTCCCCATATTCTTAGGTTGTAACTGGGTCATAGCAACTTTTTTAATCACATGCCTCATCAGAAAAAAAAGTGAGTACACTAGATATACATTTATTTATAAATGATACATATGTATGACTATAATACTACATCATACACATTATTGA
>CAUYPK010119266.1:0-15427 GCA_963574355.1 Loris lydekkerianus
GAGCTGGAACATATTCTCCTTAGCAAAGTATCCCAGGAATGGAAGAAAAAGTATCCAATGTACTCAGCCCTACTATGAAGCTAAACTATAGCTTTCACATGAAGGCTATAACCCAACTATACCACAAGACTATGAGGAAAGCACCAAGGAAGGGGAAGGGATGGGGGAGGTTTGGGTGGAGGGAGGGTGATGGGTTGGGCCACATCTATGGTGCATATTTTTATCTATAATAAAAAATAAATAAATAAAAAAAATAAATAAAAAATAAAAATAAAAGATGGATTAATAAAAATAAAATAAAATAAAATAAAAGTTGAACTCTGAAAAAAAAAATAAATAAAATAAATAAATAAAATTACCCCTTCCTTGAAACCCTCTGAACCAGGGTCATTGAACCACTTTTCTTAGGAGTTCCTTTGCTTATAGTTTCTTTGCTTTACCTCATGTCTCCCATTCAGGTTGTTTTATAAATTCAGTTTATGAAGACAAACTGATCACAGGGGCCTGAGACACTTACCAAATGGCCTGATTTTTGTAGGGGCAAACCAGTATCCTGATCAATTAAAAAAAAAAAAAGAAAAAAAATTCTCACTATGCCTAAATGCTTGGATAAAGATATATTTGATTCCTGCTCTCCACACCCCCAGTTACCTTTCTCTTCTTATTATATATAGAAAAGGTGAGGTTCCAAGCAACCTAGTCCCATCCTTCTTTCTCTATTTCAAATTTGTTCCTCGCTTCTCAAATGCAGGGGGCAGATTCTAGAAGTAAACTAATTCTCTCCAAATACAATATCTTTGGTCTATCTTCACAGCACATACCTAGAACACCTTTATAGGAGATGAGTTTTTATATATAGGTGTTTTCCATGAGAAAATGGTGTTCATGTGTTTTGAAGTTGTGACTAATTATGTACTATGCTTCATCATTCCCAGAAAACAGCACTTTGATGATAGAATTATTTGCTTTTGAGGCTGAAGGCTATCATCAGCATTTTCCTAAAGAATATTCTTCAGAACATTCCCAGAACTGCTAAAAGGGTGGTGTGAAACAAATGGACAAGTTTTGTAATCAACCTTTTTGTAGAAATGCTGAGTGTAAGGTTCAGGATTTTCCTAGAACCTTTAGTATACTAATACAAACTGGAAATACCCAATAGAAGGGAATCATGACATGCTCAATTCTCAAATTTTCCAAATTTGTTTGATGATGGAATCTGTATTCAAAAAACTTCTCCTGGGAAATTTTAATTTACTCTGTTCTCATTTTACAGATGAAAATACAAAAGCCTATATTTACACAGTTTTTTAATAGCAAAGTCTAGAACTAGAGTCTCCTACATCCTAGGCTACTATTCTTTCAACTCTACCTAGATGCCTTCAGGATGGATATTTAATAAAATTGTTTTATGAATAATGTTAGTATTTCCTTGTCTGGCCTGTCTTAGCATGTTGCGTCCCAGAGCTATGGCAGATACAAAAATTTACTCTAATTTGATCCTTAAAAAAGTCTTAAATTTTTTTTTCAATTCAAGTTAAGATAAAGGGGAATGGAGGCCATAAAAATTATGGCTTTTAAAAATATCATTAAAAAGGATATTTGTTTTTGAAGTTTTTCTAAAGAAATCACAAAGTCCTGCTATAGTTTAAATAGTGATCGAATTATGTCTGTGTATTTATATGACATATAATTATTAAAATAAGGTTTTCCTAAGAAACAAGAGTGGAGGCCAAGAAATGACACAATTAATTAGAGTATTAAATTTCCCAGATCTATTTAAAATCCACATTCTGGTATTGTTTTAACCATCCATTATTAACTATTATTTTCAGGGGCTGAATATGAATTGATAAAACTAATTTAATTTTTGAGATTAATCCTCTTATTTCTTCATTTTCTTCCCATTAAGTATTCTTTTAAATACTTAAATAATTACAGAATATATTTGGTATTCTTAATAAACCTATAATTTGAAATTATACTTTTGCACGCTCTGGAAAAACTTTTATCTAGGGAATCTTAAATGGGCTATAGCTAAATTAGAATATATCTATAATCCTCTAACTCTACGATTTAAAAATTCTCCTTTAATTCTGAATCCAAATCACTAATCCATTTTCTGAAATGAAACTATATAACTTTAAAGAATTTCTTAATAACATGTTTGATTAAGTGACAACTAATTGTGCTGAGATCAGGTCTGACTAAGAATTGCTGCCAAGATGTGGAATTAAAAAATTATGTATCTTGGGTGTGGACACTAGAGATCAAGTTTTATTTCTGCATATGGATAAGTGAGCAGGACTAGTTAGGTTCCCTCTGAGCACTGACGCCTCGAGGCTTTGGGTTGTGAAAGATCAGCGTGAGAAAGTAGAATCTTGCCTTGCAAAACATGAGGCTACCCCCCAGCTCAGGAAAGGCATAAAGCAAAAGGAAACTTGATATATTTTTCACAGGATTTAGTATCACTATTTATGTTTATTAGAAAAAGACAAATGAAAGGTTTGCTGAATTCTTAATTTTTATTTTGTTTCCAGTTATTTAAATTACCACTTGCTTTAAATAGAATATTAGGAAGTTATTGTTTCCTGTTCCACAGGGGAACAAATTTTTGCTTCTGTGAATATATCTCAGAAATGATTATGTCAACCAAAATACAGAAACACAATACAATGGAAAGGTATTTAATTTAGGAAAGGAAGTCCCCCCCCCCCATATAGTAAGTAACATAAAGGAAGAAACTTATATAGTAAATTACATTTAAAGGGATACCAGTATGTGACATTCTTTCCTGTTTATAGAAGCTGGTTCTATTCTAGAATAGTAAAAAAAAGTAGAAAAGAGGAAAGACAGTTCCAGGACATACTTCAGTTTAAGGGATTTGTTGCAGGACTGGTTTGGGCTGTGTAGAAGGGTCATTAGGATACTTCTGTCTTGACTGACAACAGGTTTTAATATAATAGTTTATGTGATATGCTGATAACATAGCTGACTAAGTGGTAGTATTTTATATCACACAACAAATATAATAAAACTTGTCATATGCAGGAACCTCATATGATGTCTATTGAAAAACAAGGGCATCAGAGTATGTGTGGTAATAACCATTAAGTGTTGCTTTTGAGTTTCTTCTCTCAATTATGAGAAATTCTCAGGGAACACAGCAGGATTTTCTGGTTCTTACCAAGTTAGCTGGGGTGGTATAGAATTCCAGTTTTGACTTGTTTGCAGACAAATTTTATTATGCAAGTTGTATCTCTCAGCACACTCCACAACCTCAGGGATGGCCAAGTGTCAGTTTATTTCCAAGTTCACGGCACAGGGAAAGTTGGGTAGTGACACAGTTGCTTCATGATCTCTGATCCAGTATTTCTCAGACAAGATCTTTTCTTCTGATCTGAGCAACTCTCACCTCAGATAGTTTTGTGGCTGTTGGCACATAAGTTTTATACAGGATGTGTCCATTTAGTACATTATCTGGTTTCTGCAAAAGGGGTGGCTTATTTAACAAAAAAGACTTTGTGATGTCTTTTTGGAAAATTTACTTAATATTATAAAGATAGAATGATTACTTAGAGCAATGTCATGGAGCTTTTATGGTTACGTCTTACATTTCAGGTCTCACATTTAAGACTTTATTCCATTTTGAGTTGATTTTTGAATATGGTGAGAGGTAAGAGTCTAATTTCATTCTTCTGCATATAGATATCCAGTTTTGTAACTTACCACAATTTACTGAGGAGACTGCCCTTTCCCCATTGTGTGTTTTTGACACCTCTGAAGAAAGTCTATTGGCCATATATCCCTGGATTTATTTCTGGGTTCTCTGTCCTTTTACATTGGTTAGTTGTCTTCTTTTATGCCAGTAACACAGTTTTAGTTACTACAGATTTGTAGTGTATTTTTAAATCAGTAGAGTAATGCTTCCATCTTTGTTCTTTTTTGTTATTTGTTCTTCGTGGCTATTCAGAGTTGTTTGTGATTCTGTATGACTGTTAGGAGTGTTTTTTCTATTTTTGAGAAGAATGACACTAGAATTTTGATAGGAATTATATGGAATCTATATATTACTTTGGGTAGTATGGATATTTCAATAATATTAATTCTTCCAATGCAAGCACACAGGATATCTTATTAGCATTTTATAGTTTTTATTAAGGTCATTTCAAAAGTTTTGTCCGTTTTTATGAGTCTACTTTAAACTGTAATATCTCAGTGAATATTTATTCAATTTAATCGAAATAAGCACCATTTGAATCAGTGCACTTTTGCCAGTGTAACACAAGTTGATTAATTCTGTCAGCATAAAAATTGGGTGCTCGGTATTTGACGAAGTCAACGAAGGCCGTTTTTGCTAGGTCCTGATTGGCAAAGGTTCTACCAGTAAGAAAGTTATCGAAGTGCTTGAAAAGATGGTAGTAGGTTGGCGAGAGGTCTGGGGAGTATGGTGGGTGGGGCAGAACTTCCACGCTCAATTCCTTTAATTTTCAGATGGTGATTTGTGAGACCTGCGGCTGGGCGTTGTCGTGGAGCAGGATCGGACCTCTTCTGTTGACCAGTGCTGGCTGTTGCTGATGCAATTTTTGGTACATTTCATTGATTTCCTCACAATAGGATTCTGCTGTGATGGTTTGGCCTGGTTGCATAAAGTTATAGTGAATCACACCAGCTGCTGACCACCATACAGTAACCCTGATCTTTTTTTGGTGGGATTTCGCCTTTGGGAAGTGCGTGGGTGGCTCATCGGTGTCCAACCACTGTCCTGAACGTTTCCTATTGTCGTAGAGAATCCACTTTTCACCACACATGACAATCCAATCCAAAAAAGGATCGTTTTGGTTGCGCAAAAACAATGAAGAACAAACCTCGAAATGTGACAATTTCTGCCAATCATTTAAATCATGGGGCACCCACTTTTCAAGCATTTTGACCTTTCCAATACATTTTAAACCATCAAAAACCACATGGGAGCTGACACCCAGTTCTTCCGCCATCCCACGCACAGTTAGTGATGGGTCAGTCTCCACCAGGGCCCTCAAATCCTCGTCCTGGATTGCTCTAGATCGACCACTTCGGGGCTCATCTTCGAGGCTAATATTCCCGGAACAAAATTTCGCAAACCAACATTGAACAGTGCATTCATTAACACTATCATTGCCAAATGCCTGGTTAATTTTTTGGGCTGTTTCGGCAGCGCTTTGGTTCAATTTGAATTCGTAGAGAAAAATTGGCCGAAAATCGCTTAATGACATCATATAGTAATAGGATGAAAAGAATAAAAAAAATTAAAAGTAAAAAAAAATGAATAGCATCAATGTATAGAGTACAAAATTCTCCATCGATCAGTATATACCACGACACAGTAGAATAAATATTTATTGAGATATGGAGCTACAAAAACACATGACAGTAAAACGGACAAAACTTTTGAAACAACCTAAATAGCATACAGAGCTTTCATCTCCTTGGTTAAGTTTACTTCTAAGTATTTTATTTTTATACATTGTCATCACATTATATCACACAAATATGTACAATTATTTGTCACTAAAAGTAAAAAATACAAACATTATTGTGCAAATGGAAAACAACAAATACAACTTTTTAATTTAATACATGATGGGTTAAAAATCTTTCATTTATCTCAAATAAAATAATGTGTTTCCTTCAGAGAATAAGATAAATAAGATATAAGATAAGATAAATAAGATAAAATGCATTAAGGGGAAACCTAAGGGCTTCTGTTTATCTGATATTATAAATACCTGGGAATTTTCAAAATATGATAAACCAAAACAGAAATAGATTTTTAGTAAATGTTAGAAGAAGAAGGATGAAAAGGAGGATGAAAAGGAGGAGGAGGAGGAGAATAATGCAGTTCCTTAGCTGGTACAGACTTAGATACTTAGATCTTCAAGATCCTCCTTGAAGATAAGGACTAGCACCTATTCCACATAATTATTAGCTGGTCTAAAAATGTGGTCTGGCTTGAATCAAAGGAATCTGTTGTGTGTCGATGGCTCTGTTTGCCCTTCATTTGTGAGTAAGCTGAGCAGTTCTCACGTGGCATACTTGTATGATGCCGTATGAATAGGGGAAGCCTGAACATGGCTCCAAAGCATTTCTTCCCTCCTGTAAACAACTTCAGGTTCTATATTAGATGATACTTTGTGTCATGTTAATGCTTTACTTGAAATTTAGATTTTAGAGCCACCTGATGGGTGAGAATTACATGCAATAATTTTTTTTTTTTTATCCAACATCATCTAATTTGGAGTGAAAGAGATCACTGTTCATAATCACAGAATGACAAGCATAGCCCAGACCTGTCCAAGTCAAACCAGGATATGGTTACCATATTTTGCACTATGCAAAATATAGTGTGCCCAATTATGATAACCTTCAAAGGGTAGACAGACTAGTAGGAGCTCCAGTTTTGCCCTGAGGGTGAGTCTGGGATTAATATTATTACTGTAAGCTGCTATTGATGTGCTGAGCAGGGAGAAGAGGGTAGAATGGGGGACTCTAGCTGCCATGCTCTACCCATACAGCAGATCCCCTTAGAACTCTGGGGTCCTCAGATCCTGGCCCAGGAATTAGAGATGGGGCAAGTGTTTAAAAGATGAAGCAGACTCATTCCTCATTCAACAGGGTAAATCTGATGTAAAGAAGATAGGGCAGGAAGGGAGGGAAAGGGTAGAGAAGAAAAGATTATTTCAATCTTTGAAGTCAATTTTATTGATTTATTGATTGATTCCCTACAACAGTGAAGTTGAATCAAAGGATATCCAAATAAAAATACCTATTTTTTAGGAAGATACAAATTTGTAGCTCAGGTAAGTGTCAAGCTTTAATTTGAAATAAGAAGCAGGAATATCAAAGCTACATTCAGAATCCTGAGGCCATGGAGATTGAAGGTGTCCTCTTTCTAGCCCTGCATGTTGACCAAAGAAACCCAGCTTGTGGTATTTGGCCATTCAGTAGGATGTCCTAGAGCCTGCTGGGTTTAGCGATGTTTTCTGAGGTTACAAGAGAGGAGACAAGATTTGGGATTTGTATTATAAATACTTTGTACTCTAACATCTATAATGGACCTAAGTTAAGATCATGGTAACTGCCCTCGATGGTAACCACCACTCAAACTCCCAGTTCCAACATAATATTACAGTGTTTATAAAAAAGAATACAATTCATCAGAAACTTATATTTTTTGTGATTAATTGTGGGTCTCTTAGATGAGGTCTCTCATTGCCATAGACCAAAGGGATTCAGGAATACCAGAGGCAAGATAGCACAGGTAATGCCCAGGAGAGTCAAACATACCTTCCCCTACATGGTGTTGAATTTGTATGTTTAAGCTTGGTAAATGGAGAAGTGAGGAAATGAACAAAAAGTGTGTCATGGTGTCTACAGATGAGTAAATAAGAAGAACCATCTGCAGCTGAGCCCAGAATTGCCCCCATGCTGGTTTGACAGCTCTGTGTGTGTGACTCTGTGGACTTATGGAGAGCTCTTCTCAAGGCCAAGCTAGGAGGGTCAGAGACAGGATCAAGGAAGCACCTTCCATCAGATTTAGGTAAGGTTATTAAATGCTAATGATTCTTCTTCAAAGCTAATCCAGAAAAAAGGAAGTAATGGGCTGACCCATCTCGATAAGTAGCTCAGAAACAAGCAACCCCGTGCTTTTATAGACTTGATCTGAAAAGTCATTAATGCTTATAGATAAATGTCAGAAGAGGGAAAAGCATCAAGTGTTGTGAAAATCTGAGGAAAAAACCAATAAATTATAGAATATCACATGGAAAGTAGGAATGAAATATGGGGGAAGGGTAATCTGTAAAAAAAAGAATTCAGCATCTTTTAAGTGGGAAAATATGATTTGGGAGTTTTTTGTTTTTGCAAGTTTTAAAGGGCAAAGATTACCATTACAAATGTCTGTGTGTTTGGGTTGGGCAGTGCTTCAACTTTGTATAGTAAAGGATGTTTGAGAGTGGCAATTTGATTTGAGGTAGGATTGAGGAGTTTGGGGTTTCCATGGGATTTGTTTTGAAGTTGTGTCATCTGGTAAGTATGGTGCTTTTACCAAGATTCTGTGATTTTAGGGGTGGCTTTCTTACTGTGCTTTTTGATGTTGTGCTTTTAAATCTTTGAACATTGCCCATATGAAGTGTGAAAGGGTTAATCCACACTATGTATTTTTGCAATCTGTTGTCATGAACTAATGACAAATATAATGTACAATAATCCACACCTCTGGAGAGTTGCAAGATCTAGATTAAGTAAGGGAAATGTTCCAATCATACACTGAGAGCTTTTATTAAAAGTATTATTGTAACTTTTGCAATGTCTCATTCTCCCTCTATCCTCTAGTTCAGTTAATTTAGCAAGCACATATTCATGATGGATTATTTAAGCAAAGTTATGATGGTTAGCCAATTCAGTCACATTGTGTAAGAATCAAACTGCTTTAAGTAAAAGAACAAAGTGCATAAAATAATGCTCTTAAATTATTTAATTAGAAACAATTTTATTATGAAAAATGAAACAAAATTACCTTCCACTGATGGATTATAGCTATTTGCAATTCCTTGTTGTGGCTGGGTGCATCGAATGATTTAATTTTGTGTGTGTGTGTGACTGAGTCTTTCTTTGTTGCCCTCCGTGGAAGGCCATGGCATCAGAGCTCACAGTCACCTCAAAATCTTGGGCTCAAATAATCCTCTTGCCTCCCTAGTAGCTGGGACTATAGGTGCCCACCACACGCTTGGCTATTTTTTGAGACCAAGTCTTGCCCTTGCTCAGGGTGGTCTCCAAGTCCTGAGCTCAGGCAATGCACCTGTCTAAGCCTTGCAGAGTGGTAGGATTACAGGTGTGAACCACTGAGCCCAGCCTGGAATGATTTGAAATTTAATATTGAGAGTGTGCTTGAGCTGTGTGGTTCCCTAACCTTATTCTCATCTGGACATTTCCTGCTGCTACAGATAGCTCACAAGATGCAAATTTATAATCTACCTATTTAGGATTTCTTTTGGAACTGATTCCAGTGGGATTTTCTTAGGGAGGATCTGGTTAGAAGCTAGGAGTAAGGGTCAAATAACTGATTATAAAATTTAAGTGAGACACTAGATTTAAATAAACATATTCTTTAAACTTTCCATCCCCTATATATCAACTAAAGCCTCCTCTCATGCATCTTGGCAAGCAGACAGAAAAATTAGCGGCATCAGGCTAATTAAAAAAAAATCTAAAAGTTGAGTATGGTAATTTGGTGTGTGTGTGGGGGGTGATTTTGTTCAACTTCCGTTTCAGCTATGTGTTTTTATAGGGACAGAATCAGAAAATGCTTATGAACTGAAGTGAGAGATATTGCTTCATGGCAAAGCCATGTACAGATTCTTGCATATATTACAGACTTGTTACTCAAAGCATGGCCCCCAGACCACTGGCACTGATGTTAATTGAAAGTTTGTTAGAAATGCATGCTCCTGGGCCCTACTATGGACCTAGTGAATCAGAATCTGCATTTTAACAAGACCCTCCAATGATTTATTTACACACTATAATTTGAGAAGTACCACATTATCATTTTGCTTTTTTTCACCTTTTCTAAAATTAATCTGGTCACGTACTTAGAGAAGACTCAGTTGTCTGCACATGACTAACTGGGTAGTCTCTTTCATGATGTTTTTAATATGGTGCTCTCTCGTTCTCCCTTTCCCCACCAACTTCATGCTTTTAGGCCACCAACACTTACTGTCCTTAGTAAAGATTATATACTGTAAGCAGTTTTGTGGAGGCACATCTATCCACATAAACTGTAACTGGGAAGTTGTCTTTAAATAAAATTACACATAATGCTCCAAAGCATATGTGTGTTATTGTGGAATGTGAAGCTGACAAGCTACTGTTACCACATAAAACCTAAGAGATATTCTGTTTTCACCACTAGGTGGAAATAGAGTAGTTTTGAGTATGTTCTTTCAAGGCCGTGAGCTACCGCAGTACCACTTCAAAAGCTGAAAGGAATCTAAGAAATCATTTAGTCTAATTCTCATCTCCATCAGGCCAGGCTTGGTAGCTCCCTTGTAATCCTAGGGCTCTGGGAGGCTGAGACCAGTGGATTGCCTGAGCTCAGGAGTTCAAGACCAGCACAAGCAAGAGCCAGACCCCATCTCTAAAAATTAGCTGGGTGCTGTGGCCAGAGCCTATAGTCCCAACTACTTGGGAGACTGAGCCAAGAGGATCACTTAAGCCCCAAGAGTTTGAGGTTGCTGTAAGCTGTGATGCCACGGTGACAAAGTGAAACTTCATCTAAAAAAAAAAAAATCACTACTAATTCTCATCTCCTTAATTTCATAGATAATAAATATAAAACAGATTCAGAGATATTAAGTAAATTATATGTCTTATAAAAAGTAGTATTCTAGAGCTCCTAGAGGAAAAGTTGCTAATAATTCTTGATTCTTCAGTCATTTGTAGCCATAAGAATGCAGGTAGTCCCTGGGTTACAAACAAGATAGGTCCTGCAGGTTTATTTTTAGATTGAGTTTGTATGTAAGCTGGAACAGGTACATTTACTTATTACGTACCACCTCAACCTTATAGGCATGAGCCACTGCACTCAGTCCTATGACTCTTCAGAAAGAAACAGAATCTGAATTTTAGAATTTGGGGGATGTTAGAAATAATCTACTCCAATTATGTATGTATATGTATATATATCAGATGGAGCATTTGAGAACAAGAGTAATCACAATGAATGCCCTGATTAGTTCTACAGGAGACACTACCAGATATTTTACCTTACAGATTTCTGTTTTGTTTGTTGGTGTTTTTTTTTTTTTTTTCTTTTGAGACAGAGTCTCACTCTGTCACTCTGGGTAGAGTTCCGTGGTGTCATCACAGCTCACAGCAACCTCAAACTCTTGGGCTCACATGTTCTTCATGCCTCAGCTTCCCAAGTAGCTGGGACTACAGGCGCCTGCCACAACATCCAGCTAATTTTTCTATTTTTTTTTTTTTTTTTTTTAGTATATATGGATTCTCACTCTTGCTCAGGCTGGTCTTGAACTCCTGAGCTCACTTCAGCCTCCCAGAGTGCTAGGATTACAAAAGAGTGAGCCACCAAGCCTAGCCTATTGGTATGTTTTAACCACCTATGAATTATTTCCACTCATCGCATCAAAGACTGTGTTTAAAAGTTAAGTTTTAGGTAATGTCTTAGGGTTAAGAGCTGTTTCTTAAGTACCTAATACTCCAGGGTCATTTTCTTTCCTTTTTTTTGGAAACAGAGTCCAACCTCAAACTCTTGGGCTTAAGCAATTCTCTTGCCTTAGCCAGTAGATGGGACTATAGACGCTCGCCACAACAACCGGTATTTTTTTTAGAGCTGGGAGGGTGGGGTCTCGCTCTGGCTCAGGTTGGTCTGGAACTCCTGTGCTTAAGTGATCTGCCCACCTCCGCCTCCCAGAGCGCTGGGATTACAGGTGTTGAGTCACAGCACCAGGCAGCCATTTTCTTTTTGATATTTCTGTAACATGGTTGATTGTGATAATGTAAAAATTAGTATTCCGGTACTGAGGCCTCACTGTTATTACCATATTCTATAAAGGATGAAGCAGACCGAAAGGACATGTGAGGAGCTCAAATTCAAACATGCAGGGGCAGCGCTAAGTGGAAGCCAGTGCTTGCATCACTGAGCAAAGGGTGCACTCCGCTTCCCTCAGAACATGTATGTTTTCTGAGCAGTAGAGCTTCCAGTGAGGGAAATACAGGCCTTTTGGGGGGACAGCCACTAAGTTTTAAAGTGATACCAGGAGGAAGACTCTAAATTAGGGTAGGGACTTGAAATGAGAAGGATGCAGTGGACTTTTCCAAGTCCCGCCACACTCTGAGAGATAGCAAACCAACGGTGGATTTTAATTCTGGTAAGGATCACATGATATGGAGACTGTGGCGTCCACTAAGAGCTCCACCACAGCTACAGCCAGAGACACAGTCAGATCTGGTCCTCTTCCCTAAGGTCTTCAGTGAGAAGGCCCTGGATAGGGACTTTGGTGCTACCATTGTGAAAACTTTCCTTGCCTTGTTTCTCTTTTGAGAAATTGGGATGAAAGTCCTTAGCAAAAATTTAGTGGAGATTTAGAATTAATGGCTGGCTATAAAGTGCACGGGAAGCACAGCATTTAGCACATAGTAGGCACTCACTAAATAGACTTGTCTATCAAAACAGCCAGCCTGTGCAGCAACTTCCTTACCTCACTCCTTCTCACCGGAGAGCACCAAGTAAGAACTGTGAAAAATACACTTTGAAAAGTAAAACGTTCTACACATGAGTACAGGGTAGTACTATAATTTAAGGTGAGGACCAAACAGGCTGGGGCCTAGATATTCACAGTTAAGGGCTCCCTTCGCAGGGAATAGAAACTAATAAAACATTCTTGAATGGCAATGAGCACCATATACGCTGAAACTTGCTACAGAGTTTTGGTTCAGAAAGGCCGCATGTCACCCAGTCAGCCCCTTCTGATAAAATCTTCCAGATGTCCTCAGGCATACAGCCATCCTGAGGTTCTACTTGGGCTGGGTGTGGCCGGGATATAGGTTTGTCCCCGGACAAGTAGCACAAGGTCACAAAGGCAATGCGATTTATCGATCAATCAACCCAACAGCCGATCGATCAATTCCTGCCGCCCGAGCCCGACGTTGGCTAATCGATCGGTTCGGGTGTTGAGAAAGGAAAAGCGGAGGCGACAGGTTTGCCTCGCGGAGGGGCGCCGCAAAGGCGGGGCCGGGGCTTCCTGGGCGCGCGGAGGCGCCGGAACGTGAGGTGCCGGCGTCCGGGAAGGCGTGGGGCGAGCTGGCAAGCTCCGGCTTGCAGGAGCCGGCCCAGGAGCCCTCACAACCCGGGGCAGGTGGAACGGGTTGGTACCTCGGTACCCCGGGAGCCGAGCCCAAGGGGCGCGCGGGGGGCGGGGCGGGGGCCGGGCAAGGCGCGCCTCCCATTGGCTGCCCGGAACCGCGCCACGCCGGCCGCTTTCATAAAGCAGGCGCCGGCTCCGGTACTGCCCTAGCCCCACGCCAGACCCTCCTCTGCTCACGCCGCCCGCCCGCCGCCCGCCGCCCGCGCCCACCATGGCCACCGTTCAGCAGCTTGTAGGAAGATGGCGCCTGGTGGACAGCAAAGGCTTTGATGAATACATGAAGGAACTAGGTGAGGCACCCGACCCGGCAGCGCCTGCAAGGCGGCGTGTGTGTGGCCGACCGTCCCTAGCCCCCATCACCGCGCCAGGTTCCAGGACTGGGGATGATTGGCTGCCTACCCCCGCGGCCCCTTCCATCTCTTTGCCACCACGCGGCCCCTGCGTGCAGCACGGCGCAGCACCGCGCAAGCTGGCAGGGAGGAGAGGGGAGCGCGCGCGCCGCCCGAGGTTCCACCTCGTGGTCCGCCTACCTCTCTTCTACTAATTTCCTCTCGCCCAAGCAGCAGCCCCCACGCCAAGCTGCGCTTCTTTCAACCTCCTCCTGGCAGCCCCTAACTTTCCTCTTTTTCCTTCCCCTCCACTCGTGCTTCCCCTTCCTGCCGCCTTCCTCTCTCTCCCACTCTCCCCATCATGGCAAGCACCCGCTCTCCTTTCCCACCCTGCCTCATCTTTTGTTCCTTGACGGCGCGTGGATTCTCCTCCCTCTTTTGGGCGAGGACGCTGTGGTAACTCGCGGTTTCCCCCTGTAGAGGGTCTGAACCGGGCTACAGCTTAAGTTTCTATTTCCCTGTCGGCCCTACTTCCTCCAGGTCCTCTGCCAGCCCCCACTGTGGAGCTCGGCCCTTTGGGTTGGCGCCCGCTGGAGGACCGGGGCTTCCTCACTCCTTGCTCTGCTCACCCGGTCCGCAGCGTTGAGAGGAGTGGCACTGGCCTCGCTGACCTGCTGCTGGCCCTGCCAGGCTGGGACATCCCAGTGTGTTAGCGGCCTGCGGAGGTGCCCCATGAAGCCAACTGTGCCCGGAGGAGGCTGTGCAATGTCATCTTGGCCTCTGCGTCTTGAGGGCCTCCTATCTTTATAGGAGGCAGTGGGCTTTTTTGGAAAGCCGGAGTAGAAACTGCCAGACCCTCCCGAGGCTGCTAACTGCTTGGAGATGGGTGTGGCCTTGCAGAAGGCACTTGACGTAAAGCTTTACCAGGGAGAATGAGTCTCTGTAGGAAGTCAGGTTCTCTATCCCTCAAAATACTGGTGATGCTTCATTTTCTCTTACTGCCCTTTTTCTAAGCCAATGACAGCAGTTGCTTGCTTGTTTGAGACAGTGAATATGTACCAAAAATAGACCTTTGTCACAAGCAGCTGGAAAGTGGGATGGAATTATTAAAAGCATAGTATGAATTTCCTCTGGAAGGAGGCTTCCAGCCCCAAGAGATTGCTGAGACTAAGAGGATGCTTCAGGAGTCTATCTGCAAGGGGAAGTCAGTGTGATGACCTCTGTTATAGTCAAAGGAGCATTTCAGTCACTTCTTCACTAACGTTTGTCAAAGACTATGTGGTGTTAAGGCTGGTTTCTGGTGAATCACGAGTGCGTTTATGATATTGTTGGTAAAACAAGAAGGCAATATTTTTCTCTTATTTTCCTGTAAATCTAGATCAAGATGACTGTGGAAAAAGTCATTTATTCTATTCATTGAAGAAATAGTATTTATAGGTGCACAATTGTGAGACCCAACATTGAGCACTTTCTCTGCCCATTGAAAATTGTATTTGGGGTGAGAGGGCTTGTTTCTAGGATTTTTGAGTCATGAAGGGTGTCAAGACTCAATTCATTAGGTGAAAAGAGTTAAGCCTGTTTATTTTTTGTCCAAAGTAAGAATAAATAATGACTCAACTAACAACGTGTAGCACCAGCCTTGAGCTGGCAAAAGAAAAGGGAAAATTTAAAGCCTATGCAAGTATTCCTTATCCATACAGCCATGCTGTTCAAGTTGTAGTCTCCTCATTTGTGAAACAGGATTTGGCTTAGATCCAAAGTTCCTTATAAATGTTAACTCTAAGGGCAATAGATCATAAATTAATATATAATTGAAAAATAAGAAATTTCATAGCTGTATAAATCATTATATTGATAGTAATCGACTTAATGCATCTATGAAATGTTTTCTATTTTGGGGAGTAAGATCTTTTCCATTTATTAGCATTACATTTGTGCCACTAACTCTTAAAACATTGTGCTATTTGAATATCTTAGAATTGATTTCTATTTTGTGTAGTATATTAACATTGTATGTAGGTCATTTTCGCACACAATTGCATAAGAAAGCGGGCATTTTTCATACATTTTAGTGTCAAATTAGGCTTTGCGTAAAATTGCGATATCTTTTGACCTATTGGGTATTTTTTAATGAAACTTTCGGTGTCTTACATCAAAATTAGTCCTTTATTTATT
>CAUYPK010119271.1:0-25641 GCA_963574355.1 Loris lydekkerianus
GAGGGAGGGAGGGAGGGAGGGAGGGAGGGAGGGAGGGAGGAAGGAAGAAAAAGGAAAGGAAAGGAAAGGAAAGGAAAGGAAAGGAAAGGAAAGGAAAGGAAAGGAAAGGAAAGGAAAGGAAAGGAAAGGAAAGGAAAGGAAAGATTCCTAGGTTGGCTACAAATAACAAATTTTAAAGGCATCTTAAAATTTTACCACACTCCACCAACCATAAATATCTGAAAAGCAAAATGGATAACAAGCTAACAAATTGATTAAGACAGAAAGACTATTTTGCTACAGTTCTGCAAGCCAGGGAAAAGGGGAAGAGATGGGATTTCTAATAAAAATCAGGCCCCATAACTTCCAGACCAAACACGGAGTCTAACAGACAGATGTCAAGCTGTCAGCTTTAAAACTAATAAAAAACAATATGAACATACCCAGTTACTTCCATAAGTTCTCAAAATACTTAGAGTAAGGGTGAAAATACTAAGCCAAAAATGTTACTCTAAGATAGGTCTCTTCACACGAAAACAAAGAGAAAAGCAGTTTCTACCTCTAGTTCAACAAATAAGTATCATTTCCTAGTAGACTTTTAAATTCTAACAATAGTGGCTCTGAAGGGGGAAGACAGTATTACACAAGATACTAGGCTCACAGTAACAGTTTTTGCAAACTGTGCTTCAACTACTTAGAAACATTACTTAGAAACTACGAAGTCAATAACAGTCCCCCCTCTTCATCTCTGGGAGCCTTGTGTGCACTTTTATAAAAAGACATGACACTCCAGCTTGCAGAGCTGCTTTGAGGATTCACAGACGTGGGCACAAGAGTGCTTTACATATGCGGTAGTGCTCCACACTGCGTTTTTCCAAATCTGCTAAGCACATCACTTGAAAGAACTGCATTTTAGTTCCCTTATTCAGACAGAGTGAGTAAGCCACTAATTTGCTTTAAAATCTCTGTGCTTGAAACAGCTTATGTTACCAAAAATGCTTTCACAAGGACATTTCCTTCTGGAATAGCAGCCAGGAAACTTCCAAGCAAATGGAACAGTCCACATCCAGGTGACCTGAAACTCGAGACATAAAGACACACGGGCAAGTGTGAGTCACAATCCATGGCCTACACATTGCATCTCGCTGCTACTGTAGCTTACGTCATAAATCATCAACTAGAGGAATATAAACACTGGTTACACAAACAAATTCCATTTAAGAGTTTCTTAATGAACCCTTAACAAGTTACATGTGGGCTGTAAATGCCTTGCAGGCTACCTCAAAGTGTTTGCTTTCAGGGCAAAAAAGAGAGAGAGAAAAAATGCACAGTTCCCCTCATTTTATGATCAAATTCATCAGCAAAATGCAACCACAACAACTGTCATTTGAATGAAAACACTATTTCTAAAGGAAAAGGGGGAGGAATACATCTTCCATTGATCAGGAAATGGAGAAACTGAGGAAATGCACTACTCTAGATTAGGGCAGAAAGGAACAAAAGAACAGTGATATGTTTGTTAAGAAAAGTAATCATTTAGGAAAACTCAGAACTTTTCCACTTACCACACATGGCATTATAATCAAAGTGACACTTTTCCTTTCCTCATGGTTTAAAATTAGAAGGTTTTCCTCTTCAAACTTTTTCTTTATTGGCTGAGATTTAAAGTACACGCTTACACACACATGAAGCATTCAACTTGGAAGGAAAAAAGATGAAGGTTTCGATTTATATAATGAAAGGCTAAATAACAAAAGGCCGTGAGTCCTACAGTTTTTCCACCATGACCCAGATCTGCCACAGCACTTCCACTCTCTGATAAAGAGAAGCACAGAGTCAAAATAGACAGGTCATGGGAGCATAAAACCAGCTTTATCCAAATATTTACCAGATGGTGTCTATTTCTACCACTTCAAGGTACTTTACACTGTCGGGATGTGACAGGCAGATTCATTTATTCTGTGAATGTCCTCATGCAGGACTCTTTTGTCTACACTGACCATGATTCTGACCTCAGAGAAATGTAGGGAATGGCCAGGTCTACCCAGATGGCACTAAATTGCAGCAGGTAGCCCACTGGGGAGCACAGTGGAAAGGGCCACCAGGATGGAGCCAACCAGCCCACAGAAGTGCACACACCTAGAGAAAACTCCATACCTCGTTCATGTTATTTGCTGACTTGACTTTGCTTTTTGAAAAGCTTTATGTCTGTGTCTAAAAAGAAAAAAAAAAAAGTCCTCCCCTTCAAAACAAAAACAAAAAACAAAAAACCCTCAGCCGGAGGTCTAGAGGACCCTTCGAATGAAATCTTGCAGACCAGCAACTTTGACCACCACCATCCAGCTGCCTGTTTTCTCTACGCCCTGACTTTTCCAGTATGGCTGTGCTGTCTTCAGAAGATCAGCATGAGGCTGTACCCAGTGTACACAGGCATGACAGCAGAGGTCCTTCCTCAGGCAAAACTACTTGAAGTCTTTTTGGCTGGAGTGTCCCCCTCCATAAAATGCTTTCCTAACATTACCTATGTCGTAGGGTTATTGAAAAGACTGCATTCATTCCCAGAAGGAAAGCAGTTACAGCAGTGCCTGACACAAAGTAAGCGTTACATCCCAGTTAGACGCCATGGTGCAGACCTGTGTTCATTTGTCCACAGGGAATTTTCAGCATATTTTATGTGCCAGGCAATGCTTCTGATACAAAAACACAATAATTACTGACATCTGTTAAGCACCTACTACGTAGTGTGCTAAGCACTCACATTTGTCTCGTCTCATGTTAGAGGGAAAAAACAAACAGCTTGTGTTGGCTGCCCCCCGTGTGTCAGACTTGCCTGCTTGCCTGTGCTTAGAGGTGAGGAAGACATCCGACAGCTGGCTGACGGCCCGCTCAGAAGCAAGATCAGGTGTACGGAAGTCACGTTTACGTGCTTTCCACCAGGTTCCCCATATATTCATCACATACATCATATTCACGAAGACTTGCTTTTCTATGGCACAAAGCCCTAAGCAGACTAGTGCTGTTATGGGCTGGGGAAGGGGGGGCCTAATATAGAATAGGAATTTTTTCTGGAAGGAGAAAACCTGCCTATGCATCTACGATAGAGGGTTCCAACTGACCACCTGCTGAGAGGCATCCTTTTGCTGCTTTTAATATGCCTATATAGTATTTTTATTCTCACTCTATCATGCTGGGTAGAGTGCTATGGCATCCTAGCTCACAGCAACCTCAAACTCCTGAGCTTGAGCAAGCATCTTGCTTCAGCCTCCTGAGTAGCAGGGACTAAAGAACGGGCACCAGCACGTCTGGCTAGTTTTTCTCTTTTTAGTAGAGATTGGGTCTCTCTCTTGTTCAGGCTGGTCTCAAACTCCTGAGTTCAGGCATTCCACAAACCTCAGCCTCCCACAGTGCTGGAATTACAGGTGTGAGCCACTGTGCCAGGCCCTATGCAATATTTTAAAAGGCAAAGCATTTAGGTTGCTGTCGTTTGGTCATAGTTCAGAAGCTTAGCACCTTAGGACAGACTCACCCTTAGCACTTATATCAACCACAGACTTGCCTTGTCTGAATTCAGTCCCTTGTGACCCTGAGAAAACCAACGGGAAACTTCCCAATTATGTTTGGATTTTTTTTTTTTTCCGTTTTTTTCAGATACCTAAATGCTTCATAGGATCTGAGGATACCGTATATAGTTCTTTGGTGAGTCTTTGTCTTTGTTCCTAGAATCAGCTGAGCTAGACAGGCGAGTTTTAAATGACAGAAGCAAGCAACCTCAACTCCAGTCAGGGTGATCTTTCTCCTCTGGGAGCCGCCATCCCTGTGGCCACCTGGGATGGAAAGGAAATCATTGCAGCGGCCTCTGATTGTCAGGGAAAAGAACTTCATTAGCTGCTCTCTGTCCTCACACATCTTTGGGACACAGGATTCAGAAATTATCGCAGGTGCACAAGAGAAGTTAGGGAGACTGAAATGAATCTAGGGAATGGGATCATTTCTGCATCCACTTCTCATGGACAAGGTGGATGGATTTCCCATTCATTCCCAAACAACCACTCCTGCCTACCAGTCAACATTCATCAGGAAATGGCATCTTTTCTGGTGATTTTCTGTACTCCGTGCCCTCTACAGCCTGCCCTCCTTGTTTCTACCAAACACAGGTCACACACATTTCTGTAGAAAGAACTGGTAAATGCACCTGGCCAACTTCTAATGGTGCCTCAGAAGACACCTTAGGCTTCCGGTTACATATTAGAATCACCTGAAGAGCTGTGGAAAGCTAGGACTGTCCCAGCCACCTTCTGATCTCAGGGCTCTGGAGAAACTCCTGGGCATCAGTATAATTTAAAGTTCCCCAGGTAAGCCTAACACACAGCCAGGGAAGAACCACTGCCTGAGTGAAGAGTCATTGCTTCTCAAGGAAGTTGCCTCACTCAGCCTCGCCTCTTCCCCCAGAGGCCATCTCCACTGGGCTTCCCTCTGCTGCTGCTTCTCAGGAGCCACCATGGCTCTGCTTCCTGAGCCCCTTTGAGCACCAGGGTGCTGAGAGTGGCCATTTATTTCCCAATACCCACGTGACCATAGCTCTTTGTCAGCTACATCCCCAAGCACACACACATGGACCTATGCAGAGGAGGAAGGGACCAGTGGGCCATGGCCTCAGGCTCCACAGAGGCAGAGCGTCTCCAACGGAGAAGCTTGGCTCAATCCACAAGTCAGCAGACACGTGAAGCCAGAAGGATACACTGGAAGGCTTGAGAGAATATTTTCATAATATGACAACTTTAAACATACATCCCATTGATAGATATTAATAAATTGTATCACCTAGTGTATGATATGAATTCATATTTCTACAAATCATAGAATTAATTGGTGAAGAACATAATTATAATATATTGAATTTGGTATGTTTGAAGCACCAATGAATTAAATTGCAAACATTTTCCACTCGTCTCAAATTTTGCAAATCTGCTTTCACTGCTTTCATTTTCAATATCTTGGGAGACACCAGACCTCTGCCACATGTGGCCCAGCTCCCAGACCTTACCCAGCCATGGCGTCACAGGCTTCTGCCATCCACTAGGGGACAGGAAACTGAACCAGCCACTCCCCAACCCCGTCCCATTAGAGAATGAGTGTGGTAAGTGACAAAAAATCCTGATATAAAGCATCCCACCGAAAAGTACGTTTTGCTTCTGAGATGTACTCAATCACCAGTTTCCAGCATAATAATGACAAAGAAATTGAACCCTCGTTATTGGGTGCTAGTAGCTCTGAACTGGTGGTCAGGTGCACAGAGAATAGGAGGAAGAGCAGAGATGTGTACAAAGGCTCGTTGGGATGCAGCGCCTGGCCGTGCGGAGCCTCAGCAAGGAAGAGCAGGGAGTCTTGGCAGCAAAGCTGCTGAGACTATTAATTATTACTTTTGTTTCCATTACAAGGAGTTTTCACAAAAGTTGAGATGTATGGCATTCTTTGAAAGGTGGGCACAATGAGGAAAAGGGCCAAATCGAATCCACCCAAGCTGAGAACTGTGTTGTAAGGACCTCATTGACAGACCTGGGATTCATCCCGAGGCATTTTTCACTGAACAATATGAACAAGAGAGTATCAGTGTGTCTTCCCTAAAAAAAAAAAAAAAAAAAAAGCCCAAAAGGCTAACATTGTTTACCTCAGCTTACTCTTACCATTTCAGTTTATTGCCTGTTCAAGTTATTAGTACTTTTCCATTTTGAAAGTCTCCCACAACACCATATATGGATACATGTGTACATACCTTTTATAAATATTTGTATGTGTATATGCAGTAGACATAAACACAAACACACCCCCATCGTGACACCCCACTGGACCCCAAGGATGCAATGTGTACTCCCAGCAGAGAACTGTCTTCAGCAGAAGAGGGGGCACTGCTTCTCCAGAGGACATGAGGGAAAAGCTAATCTCTCCACTGAATCTCCTGCAAAAATCTCTTCTACAAGACCCACTCCTCGCCCACCAGCTGTTGATTCTGTCTCACCTTTGAACTAGCCTTGTCCAATAAGTAGTTCACAGGGTGAGTCACAGTGCAAAGGAGAGGGAGGGACACATGAGAGATGGGCTCTGCTTCCAGGAGCTGGCGATGTCACCTACACTCCTATGACTGCGGTTGTGTTGAGGCTTGTTACATCATACAGAAAGACATACATTTTAGAGCTCGCTCTGCCTTTATATGAAGCAGCAGCCAAAACAAACAAACAAAAAATTTGAACCCTAATTTATTTTAGAATCAACACGGTGAGAAAAACAAGGAGTGCATACTGTGAGAAAAATCTTGCTTATGCGATAAAATTCTTAATATCCAGATTAAATTTTTAAATTGGAGTTTCATGAATGAACAACCAATGGGATTAATATGGAAAAGTAGGGCTGCTTAACAGTTCATGAAGTTCACCATCAATAGCAGTGCCGGCACCTCAAATTCACATCACTGCTCTGCCACTCCAATGCCGGTGTTTCCTGGGGTGAGCTGTTTAGCCTTTCTGCTACTCAAGTTCTTCATCTGTACAATGTGGACAAGAAAAACACTTACCCCAACTACTGTAGTAATGATTCAGCATGTCGAAGCCTGCCAAGGGCTCAGCACAGTGCCTAGCTTAAAACGAGGTTCAAAACAGAGCTGTAATTATGATTAACATTATTAAGATTCCTTACATAATGTCAGAGTACATGATCCTTTTTATAGTCTGTAAAACCATTTTTTATAATTTGTCAGTATGCAACATCCTTTAAAGAAATATTTTTACAGGATTTTTTTCAAACCATCAGCATAGGTTAGAAGGCTAACAGTGGCCCTTAGGGAAGAAATTGAGCAAGTCCAACTCATTATACAGAATTTATCTGCAAAAGTTATTGTTCATGCAGACTGCAGGTTCCAGTTACAGTAAAAGCGTCTCTGTTTTTAACTTAGAGACTTCCCTTGATGTGAACTGTGAAGTTACGGTTTTTCCTAACAGGCCCTGTTATTAAAGTGGAACCATGCGACTCATCACTCAGGACTGGGTGGAAAAAGTCACTATGTTCAAATGTACTGTAGGCCCCCCTAAAATAGGAAGAAAAATAAATGCTTAAAAAATAAGGATACTGTTTTATGTAAATAAAAGCTAAAGGGGAGATGACATGGGATGGGTTTGTTCTGCATCACGAGCGCATCATGTACGTGTGACAAGAAGGAAGGTGGAGACTGTTCTATTCTTGGCTTCAAATGTACTTTTTGTGTGATGTTCTTAGAGGAGCAACTTCTTCCTTCATCCTTAGAAAAGTCCCAAACAGTATCAAAGTTAACTTAAACTTCATCCTATCCCTAAAGTAATATGAAACCATGACTGAGAAAAATACAAGGCATTGTGAACGTGAATAAACCAAAAAACCTTGACAATGGCCTTGACAACAGCATGCCTTTCACTCAGAGGAATTTTTCTCCTCTCTGGCCAACCTCTCCCAATGTGGGGGAAAGGAAAATGAATTTTTAACAGAGCAGATGAGAAAACACTGCAATGAGGGGTGGACATTACTCAGAGAGGTATAGCATGGTAATCTCTGTGGTAAAGCGTTTTTATACTCATACGCTAATACATTAGTCATTCTAGATAACTGGCTAGTTGGCAAGAATCTGAACTCTAAGACTCCCAAGTCCTGTTTCTAGCCTCTCTGGCTTTTCCTGCCCCTATACAGTTATTTTTCGGTTACTATCCCAAGAAAAGTGTTAAGTGTGTTGACCTCACTTCTCTGTGAGTCACGGGTCACACGGCTGTCCAAGTTATAGGTAGAAAGGTAGACAGGAAGTCTGAGGAGTACTGGTTCCTGGATGTCAGGATAATTACCACTGATCTCTAAGTTCCACCAATGCCATGTCAGGATTCTGGGGGAACTTAAGTCAAATACAGGTGCCACCGTAACTCTATATGACCTTTGGTTGTACCTGGCCTTGTGGGTGAGGGTTGAATTTCTGTGCCACTGACAAGCAGTGACATTGAAATGGCTGATGCAGTCTCTCTTACACAGCTAAAGGCCATGCTGTGCTACTAAAGCTGACTGCTACTTTCAGGCTGAAGAAGAAAGGCTGGTTATAGAGCCAGGCAGCTCTGGGTCACAACCTTGGCTCCATCACGTACGTGCTGGTTGCGTGACATCATGCACAATTGCTCTAGGCTGAAATACTCCTGGCTCTCAGGACGTAGTTAGGTTTAATATTATTGAAATAGGTGCAGCTGGCAACAGACAATGAATGTAACTTTTTTTCCTGCTAGTAGCATCCCTATGAAGCCCCGCTGTCACCAGATGCCAACGTACCCTGGTTCTATGGTTTCTTTTAACTTTAAACGGCAGGATGCCCATCTAGGAATTGTTTAAACTGATCTTCTTAGACGACTGCTTCCACATGCCTGGTGAATACAGCCCTGTTTGGCCTCATTGTGAAATAACTGCATTTATCTCATGACACTTTCTATTTTTTCACATGGCTGACTCAAGAAAGCTTTAGAAATTATTGGTGTCAACTTTACTTAAATCATTGGGTTCTCTGTTTTCCCCTGATGGTTCCCAATGAGTAAATATATAGAAACATTCTTTACAAATTCAAGGTATGCCATCAATACTGTTATGATGATATCAATTCCCTTAATAAGATAAATGTAGCCAATTTAGACCCCACACTAACTTTATAATTTCACGTTCTTCCGAAGAACCTTTCTCGTAAAAAATTTCTTCACTTGGGTGACGTCTTTTCTAGCCAAGGTGTCTTATGTGACAGCCATCCTGGGCAAACAAACAAGCTGATTGTTCTGGGTGACTATGAAACCAGGCATTGTACATCGATGGCCCCACAGTGAAAGTGTGAGGTTCCCAAAACAAAGGAGACGGCATTTTCATTCTACTCTGGTCTTTAGGACTTTTCTAAAAATACTAAAACTTTGGAGAAGGTTTTTCCTTGAGATTAAAAAAAGAAAGAAAGAAACCAAGCATAGGAGAAAAGAGATATGTCACAGGTATCATGGGGAACAGACTTAGTGGCGTAGCTTCCAGAAGACTGATATGTAGGACCACATGTCATGTGTTTGGAATAAGGACAGTGGTGTCCTCTCTCACTCTGCCCAGGCGAGTCCTTACCCAGAGCATGGAGTGAGGACAAGGAATACGGAGGGAGAATGCAAGACACCAGGAGAAGGAGTTGAAACCCAGAGCTCTGCGTAACGGACTCCCCCTTCCCTTCTCCGCCAAGGTCAGGCACGGCTCCACTGTGGGGTCTGTTATGTCCCTCCCTTTTCTCATCCCCACTTCTGCCCCCTGCACCCCCTGTGCTAGTTTTACCCCTCTTAGCACTTACTCAGTTATCCCAACACTTTCTCCTTCCTCAGGTCCCCTCTCTGCCAATCCTGCCCCCCCAAATGGGGGATTTAGGGCCAGGCAGCCTGGGTGGGGGTTAATTCTGGGTCTTCCCCTTCCGTTGTGTGTGTGTGTGTTCCTGAGTAAATTACCGAAATTCTCTGTGCTTCCGTCTCTGTAGGGTGGAATTCTATTTTCTCCATGGGATTCTTGAGAAAATGAAAGATAATAGTATACAGAAGTCCTACAACAGAACCTTGCACACAGGGAGGGCCTGGTAACCACCAGTTGTCCACGGCTCCCGTGGCTTAGAGACTGGAGGTCAGACCACAGGTCCTGGCTCTTCTGCCCATCCTTGCTCAGCTCCCCTCAACCTTCCTCGCACTCAATGCATCACACATGCACTGCAGCCATGTACATCAGGGTTCCTGGCACCAGTGAAAACCTGCAGGACATTTTCCCATCTCTTCTTTAGGCTCTAATTCCCACTCCCAGTTAAAGGCCCATCTTCCCCAAAGTGCCTTTTAAAATACTGCATCCTCTTCAAGGCTTGGATCAGATGACATGTGATCCAGAAATATACTCCCAGTAACCTCATTTGGAAAAACAATCTCAACCACTACGTTCTGCTGGCTCTTTTTAACCCTGTGACCGACATCGTCACATATACTTTTGCATTATCAGAGTTGGGGTGGGAGGATATCTACATGAGGATGAGTCACCAAAAACTGTCCCAGACCACATTCTGTGATGCTTCTTAGTGGGAAATATGCCAAGGATTTATCTCTTCAGAAACAAAGAGTGAAGGAAGAAAACAAAGATGACCTGTGCAAAGGCTGTGTGTGCAGCAATCTGAAATAGTACACATCCCAAGCAGAGAAGGGGAGGGCAGCCCACCATGGAGCAGTGGGGACCCGTGGCTCATACCGGAGGACATCAGGGCCAGGACGTCGGGGCCACACCAGAATCACTCACCTCTGCAATGCTGAACTCCTCTCAGTGGAGAGATTTAGTGATAAATGTCCACTCAAGTGAAAACAACAGTTTCATTCAGTATTTACACCATCTTACATTTTACATTCATTGAACCATAAAAGAATATATTTCCTCATTTTATCTCTCATCTTGCAATCTTTCTTTCTGAAAGCATAGCTAGGATTAGCTGTTGCTGAATGTTGGAATCCCTACATCTCACAGGTCACTCGAGCCCCTATGAAGGCAAAACGGGGTGCCCTAGCCAGGTCCCATCCTAATGACCTGCGATGGTGCAATCTGCTAACATGTTGAAAGAAACAGATGTTAGAAGCTGTGGTAACTTCATGCAACCAGTCAGGAAATAACTGCCTTAATGCACTTCTAAATTATTCCAGTCCATTTCTGAATTTAGAGTTTTACGAACAATTGGAAATGATAGGATCTGTTATAAAAACTTTAGTTCTGGTCATTACTCTCCAGGGTGATAAAGTGTGTTCCACTTGGAGGCGAGCGGGGTGGGGGTGGTTACTCTACAATCATTGCAAATCTTAAACATCATGTCTGGATAACAATAGCGTGTCATGATGTCTGAGGCAAAGTACTGGCTTTGTGTTTACGGACAAAACAATGCGTTCCACACTACTTCATCTACAGTCTGTACTCAATCCCTGGAGTCTTTAGAAAATCAAAAATAAAAAGTAATCCATAATTTTAAAATAGCAAACCATAGTCTAAGCTCTAAGGCCATGATGATTTGGATTCAGAGGTACCAGGCCAAGCACAATGTTTTCCACCCACACCATTGCATCTTCACACAGTAGGAAGCCGATTTGTCAGCTGACCTGATCAATGAGCCAGGGGTTAATTCAGTCTGCAGGTTCACCAAGTGGAAGACAAACATTTGCACTTCATTCAGCCCTGGATAATCCAAAGGTTATAGTGCTCTAAAAAGATAATCTGTTAAGCATAATTGCTCAAGTGTCTGTCCACTTGGGGAAAAATTTATCAGGAGGCTCTCAGAGGAAAATAACCCAAATGATGCTTCAGTAGACATCAAGCTTACCCTGCAGAGTGAAGAGGGCCCTGCCAAGGAGCCCACACCAGAGACAAGGTTACACGCAGATTGATGAAGCAAGGGTACCACACTCAGAAGAGAATCCCACCATGGCTTCCAACCTCCTCTCAGGCTTTGGATCTCATTTTACCAACACTGAACCCTCCTAGATATTTACAATGATCAATAGCCTTTATCTGAAGCTCAGCCAAAGACAATTACATAGTCATCAAGTTTTATTTCTGTTAGACTCCTCGGGAATTTACCAAGTCTGCACTGAACTTTGGACAAAAGTGACATGGTTTGCTTTGTCACAGAGGCATCAGAATTATACATTTCCATCATTAGATCCTCACAAACCGTGAAAGACCAATATTAAAGGTTGTACCTACTAAAAATGAGAACCTATATAACAGTTCTAAATAAGATACATTTTCTTCTTTAATTTTTGAAGGCTGGGAATACCCAAAAGTCCATAATTTATGGATTCACATAGGAGGGAAAAAGTATCCCTTGATAATAGTGTTTAGAATGTGTACCATGAACAGACAAGAGAATGCAGAATGTAGTTTTAGTACTAAATTGAGTGGATCGTGGGCTAACAAAGAGACATGTCAGGTGACATCCTTGCATTAATATGAAACAACAGAGACAGCTGGAGGAAAAGGACAAACTCCTGGGCTGGGGCAGACAAGAAAATGCTCCACGGAGGTCAATGGTATTATTGCTGTATAAAGTGGCTGAGCTCCAAGCAAGGGATATAACCAGGACAATTCATATTGTCTTTTCTCCAGTATACTTCCCAGGACTTTGTTTCAACCATTTGAATCTGATGTTGCACGCGGCATCAGTCCCTCTGTCTTCTGCCATCCCAGCCGCCTTTGTCCACGGTTCAGCCGCGCTCACATCCTGCGTCCCAGTAGAACAATGCTCTGAAACACTGCCATCTTGTGGGCGCTCGGGGAAAGTCGGGCACTAGATAGCAAACACCAGCCACTCCAGGGAGACCACTCGGAAAGCAAGTTTCCGCAAGTGGGATTTTCAGGAATGAAGAAGTTAAAACCCTCTCAAGTGTAACTCGTCCAAGGTGATTCATCTAACAAGGGGAATTCATTTAAAATAAAATTCACTTTAAAAAATTACAGCACTATTTCCAAAGTGCAAAGCCCAGGTACTATTCTGGAAAAGACAGCATAGTAACAAAGAAAACAGAAACAAGTAGACGTCTGCCCCTGGTGGACACTCAGAAGAGATTTCTTATCCCAGAGATGAATTCCGCATGTGGTATTTCAGCAAAGAGGCTCACTCTTAGGGATAATACCCCACCCTTTTTATTTGGGAACTGTTCAAACACACAAAAAAACTAAATAAATAGTATCATCAAGCACCTATCCTTTCTTCCCTTAAATTCACAAACTGTTAATTCATTAACTGTTTCTTTCTCTCTCTAATTTGATCCATTTTTTTCCTTCTGAAAGTTGCAGTCAGCGTAAGACCGTACTGTGAAATACTTTACCATCTACTTCCCAAGAATAAGGACATTCTTCTACATAACTACAATATCGACCCCACACTTAGGATAATTAACGTGAAGTTCACACATTGCATAATATAGAGTCCATATTTTGACTGTTTTCAATTGTTTCCAAAATTGTCTTTTACAATTTTTCTTTTTCCTGATCCAAGATCCACTCAAATTTCCCATATTGTCTTTAGTTTTATGTCCATCAGTCTCTTTAAATCTAGGACAGCCTTTCCCCACCACAATTTTTGTTCTTCATGACATTGATGTGTCTGGAAAACCCAGACAGCTGTCTTTACCATGCTCCAAACTGTGGGTTTATTCTCACACTTTGACTTCAGAAGACAATGTCAGCTGATGCCATCTTTGCTCATAGTTGCACTGATTTTCATAAAACATGAAAAAGTACTTTTTCAGTGGCTTTTTACAATAAGTAGTGGAGTCCCTTTTATCTCTTTAAAAAACTTCCCCTATCCCTCCCTCCCTCCCCTTCCCCCACAAACACCACATGTTAGGTCATCTACTGCCTTCGTATTAGAATTGAGTACATTGGGCACCACTTGGGGGCAAGACACAATTACAAGAGGGACTTCACCTAACAAATGTAATCAGTGTAAACCTCATTCTTTGTGCCCTCAATGAATCCCTAACAATAAAAAATTAAATTAAATTTTAAAATAAAATAAAAACTCAGCCTATGTAAAACCTCCAGGGATCGACTCAGAGGTCCTGGGATTTCCTGGGGGAAATGTGATGGGAGAGAACAGCCTTACTCATGGTTGGCAGCTACCATCAGAGGTCCCACTCTCTTCTGACCCACACAAGTAGAAATTAAAAGTTTATTTTCCAAAAGAAATAAAATAAAAGTTTATTTTCGTATTTTCAGTCTCTTGTTCACAGAAGTTTTGGTCAGAACTTGTTTTTAAGGAAAAGAATGCTAACATAGTCAAAGAATGCTAAATCCCCTGAAGTCTATCATGCTTCAAAAATGAACCCTGCTTGCTTTATATCCTTTCCCACCTTCTCAGGCATAATCATTTGCATCTGAGAAGGAGAGCTCTTTTCCTGCAAAGAAAGCATGGTCATATTTTCCATTAGTGTGAAACTGTGGATCTTCCACAGCCAGGTATCCAACCATCCAGGCTCAACTCTTTCAGACTCCGATCTGTACTCACGTGCACTGCAATTTAAGGTTTTACATAAAATAAGAACCTGACAGACGTCTTCAGTTATTTTATTAGCCCATTATTCTGGAATATAAAACTTACTAATATAAAGAAACCCCAGATGCTGTTCCATTCCCAACACCCTGTGGTGACTCCAGAGGCACCCTGTTTAACCAGGGAGAGTAGCACCTCCTTGTACATGGTGTCACCCAAGCCAAGGTGGTCTCACCTATGCGTAGTGTTCAGTTCCTTTGTAACGTTTGAGTACCAGACAATGATAACCTGGGCGTTCCTGATTGCCTCTTTGCCATGGAACTACAAAATTTCACAACAGCACTAAACCATTTTCCCACACCAAGAATAAGACAGCCTACAAACTCATCAGAAAACAAACAAATAATCTAAAGTGATGACCTATGAATCAGAGTTAAATATCCCTGAAATTCCAGCACTACTAAGCGCTAGGTGAGCGATCTTAGGAAAGTTATTACCTTTCTATGTAGTTTTGTCGTCTTTGAAATAGCAATAACAGGTACCTTGTGTCATAGGATGTTTATACAGCTCCGTGAGATAATGCATATAAAATGCTTCAGTTTTAAGGCTCCTTCAAACATCCCAGCAGGCTCAATATGCTGATTCCAATGTGTATCAACCATTTAAAAGGTGCCTCGTAAGACTCCGTAAATCTCATTGATTAGTGAGTTACTATTAGGAAAAATGAAGAGGAGGATTAGACAAGACCTTTGGGGAATTTGAAGACAGTAGTGAAAAAATTCTCCATGGCTGATAAAAATTGTTACTTCATGATGAAAAAAGTTAAAAGCCCATAGTAGAGGGCATTTTTCAGGAGCATTTAGCAGAGGTCATTGCCAAGGCAGGGGAAGTTTTAGTAAACTGGCTCTACCTCACAGGATAAAGAACTATTTGGCTGGGAGCTGCAGGATTTCCTGACCATGCTGTGCCGAACATTTGGCCTCAGCCGATAGAAGGATGTAGCCCTATGTCCTGGCCAAAATGGCAGAGAGGACCACTCCTTCTCTCTCTCCTCTTTCAGAAGTGAATTTGGTTCAATCAGCAGGCCTGGGTGTGAGAATTTGCTGTAGGTAAGAGAAAAGCAAATACAGGGTCAGCAGCGGCTCCCCCAGCTTCTGAGCACTTGACAAACGTCTCTCGACCCCAGCACATCCTCTCCAAAGTCCACCCGGGCCTCCCCTCCTCCTCAGCTCTTCATTTCAATCTGTGACTGTCAACTGATTGGAGTGGCCGCGTGAGTTGATGTCTACTTTTCTCCTCTCAGGTCGCCTTCCTTCTGGGTGTTCATTCACAGGGATCGGACCCTTTCGGAAGTCAATCCCTTTGATGTGTGGGTGTTTTCCACTATGGAAACGGGGGGTGGGGGGGTCCTGTTATTATTAACTTCCCCTTTACTCTATTCCTTTGAGAAGAATGAGAATGAAAAACAACCACATAATAAGAGCTAACACACACGAGCCTACTATGTGCCAAGACTATCCAAACGCCTTGTGTATCAAATCATTTAATCCTCATAGCAATGCTACCAGGTAAATAGCATTGTTATCCACCTTACACACATAAGGCAAAGTGCAGCTTTGCATAGCTAAGAAATGGCAAAATTTGTGGTGGACTCCATGCAGTGGGGCCTATTTAATTAAACACCGTCCTATCCTGTCTCTAAGGCTCATTCATTCCCTCCATAAGCACATCATTTAAGCCTGTACACATAGGCACTTAAGCACACACACACACAAATCCTATTCCTATACCTTTATGAGTTTGATTTATAATGCTTGTCACAGTGCTCTATTATTTCCTAAGCATATTCCACATGTTCGTATTTTAATATCAGGAAAATTTCTCTACTGCCCATGGTTCCTTTGTGTTAATTGCCTGCACTGAGCTGCAGCAGGCGGTTGCACTGTTCATCTACTTCCAGAACTATTAGACTGATACCATTTTTACTTTTTTGCTGTGAATTTCCCTAAATTAATACATGCACAGATTGCTTTCTCTTTTTTTTAATGAAAACTGAGAAAGCTGTTTTTCAAAATATAAAAATATTTCAAATATTCTCAAAAATACTCAAATGTCACAACCTTGGACCTTCTTGAAAAGAAGAGCCATTGACATGTTTGTCATTTGACTTAGAAATAATAAACATCAACACATTGGCAGTAGATAAAGAAAAGAAAGGCTTATTTTTCTTTAAAAAAAAAAAAGGTGAGTCAAGATGTTAGGTTAATATAATTGCTCACATATGTCCTTTGAGCAGAAGCTCCAGACATTGAAATAAACAAAGTATGTTTATGCCACCGATGACAGACTCAAATAATGAAAATGGGGTATTTATTTAAAACTACTCCACATTTAAGATCATTTACAAATAAGGCATAAAATGTGCTGTGTGCAATGGCTATACATCACATTTTTTAGAAGAAAATACAGTGCATGCTAAAAATATAAATACACATTACACTTTTTTTAAGAAAGGAAAACACAGTATTAAAACTATAATACTCAATACATACAAATAACAAAATATGAATACAAGTCACATTGAGCACCCCATGTAATTGCAGAAGTTAAATATGACTTGAGTATTACACGTATTACAAATTTAACACAGTTTTTTTCCTTTGTTAAAATGTGTATATATTTTTTGGCAACTTCTGTATCTATAACCTTCTTCCATGTGCAGCTGACGGGATCAAAATGGATCTAATTCAGCAGTGAATTCAGAGCCACAGCTTCTGTAACCACTATGAGAGAGCCACAGCCCAGGGATTTTATTTTCTAATTGGTTTCTTAAAATACAACTTTATTAACCTGTTTTGTATATAACTGTATATACAAATACATACAGATGTATATACAAATACATACAGATATATATCCAAAAACACACTTATCAAAAGCACTTTCATTTCGGCTAAATGTTGGTTCGTCATATATTCCACACACTTAGACAGGTTGGCCAGTATTTTTAAAAGTCAGTTTCATGTGTGCCCCTTACCTGCCTCCCACAGGTGCCACCAGTGCCAGAGCTGGTTACTTCCCAGACAGATGTTCACATCCATCCTGCTGTCAGGGCAGGAGGCAATTTCTTGCGCAAAAGTGACTTTGTGCTGCATCACACATCCCTGTCATTCTGTTCCCATTTAGATTAGACCATGGATGGAGCTCCTCTCTAATGGCAAATATTCTTATAGCCACATGGGCAATTACTAGCTAAAGGAATCAGATCTTCCCAGGAATTTGGCCTCAAGACTCTCAGAGACACTGGTGCACAGGTAGCAGTAGAAGCAGAAGAAACCAAGGCACAGTGGCCATTACCAAGACAGTGGGGCTCCAGGACCATGACTAAATATCTCTGCTATTCTGGGGGAAAAAACACATAACCTGTGTTTTCCTAGAAGGCCCTATGTCATGGGTCCTTTGGTTCCTAAACTCAGAATAATCTTTAAAGCCTGGCTGTCCCGCCATCCTCTCCTCTGGAGTACGTGGCCCTCATGACCCCCATCTTCTCTATTTCCATGTAAGTGAGCCTGACTGACACGGACCTGACAGCCACAAAGGGGTCTCCATTTTATAAATAAAGAACTTGCAGCTCAGAAAAGTTAAGGGACTTCTAAGATCAAACAGTGAATTACCCAGGGCTGGGCCTTCACCTCTCTTGCTTTGGATGAGGAGTTTGGAAGTGAAGCGTTATTCTAGCTCCTCTGAGATCTTTATTGCTAAGACTTTCAACGTGTACCAGCCATTAGTACCAGCAAACATATAGCTGATAATCTGAAGACTCAGGATTCAAATCCAGATTGGAAAGTGTTTTGGGGGTGCCATAAAACACCAATAGTGCTACCCCAAAAGGAGGCTGCTAAGAGAAGGTGATGTTGGGGAATGGTCTTGAAACATGAAGACAAGGCTGGGGGCTGAGAGGACAGGGGAAGCAAGGCAGGTGCTCCCTTTGCCAGAGTTTTTTGTGGCAATTCTAGTGAGTCTTGCTGAAAGAATAATGTTTATTTCACATAATTTCTAGAAGGGCTTGAGAAACAACTTCAAGCTATGATGTGAGGGGGGAAATACCCAAAGATCCCACCACAGAGCTGGAAGCTGCTGCAGCCACACGCTGGGTACGTAGCTTAACCCCAGGAAGTTCCCCATGGCGCAGGCAGACGCTGCACCGCCCCTGCCACCCAGATTCCAAATCCTGCTTCAGCCCCTGCAGGTGCCCTGAGCACCCTGTAGACCCACATTCCTGCCTGATCCCTGAATCAGATGCATTCCTGCTGGCTGCTGGAAAGTGAGTATCTGTAATGGTTGGTAGGTTCTCCTACCCACGAGGACTCATGAGACAGGAAATGCCTTGACTATAAGAATAGCATATGGCCCAAAAGAATCATAAATATTCTCCAGAGGCACATAGGCGTGATAGTAGAGATTGTGTTTGGGGAACAGCAAACATTTTGGCATCCCTGAGTTTAAGATGAGAGATGCTATGAGGTGGGTTTTGTACTTCAAGGCTATAAGGAACGAGTTAAGTTTTACATGTTAAAGGGTTTGGACTTACTTCGAAGGTTATCAGGAGCCCTAAGGATATTCTTAAGAAGATGAGTCAAGTCAGAATTTTTTAGTTTTAGTAACACTATGAAATCTGGGCCTGGGGACGTGACAGTGATAGAGGAACAGGAACGTGAGAGACACCAAATGGCCACTGCCCTGGAGGGAGCAGGTGAGCTGTAGGTGACCAGTCGGGAGGTAGGTCAGTCATAGTCAGCAATACTGACACACCGCTCATTATACACAGTCATTACGAAAATTTTGAGATACACAAAAATCAAGAAACATAAAATCCATGCAGACAAGAACAAGTGAAGGCCTCCCAGCAACACCAATAATCTGGGCAAGATGAAGCTTGCACGGTGAATCAGAAAGGACGCTGTCGACTGTGTTTCTTGGAAGAGAAATAATGGACCACAAAACAGTCTGTCTCAAAACTTTTATAGTGACCTACGTCTGCCAGGCAGCCCTGCTCTCGAGATATTTACAGTACCGTGGAGCAGATGGATAAGCAGACAGACAGCTGTGATCCATGATGATACATTCCACAGTGGGACAGGCACAGTGAACAGCAGGAACAGAGGCAGAGGAGTCTATCACAGCCTTGGAGGCCAAGGTCTCACCTGCCAGAGGAGAGAACGTCCAAGGCGGGTTGGAAATTTTCTCATCTCACTGTTAGGTGAAGGTTTTCAATGCAAAGGGGGAAACATTCTACAAAGAACCAACCGGGACTGAGAGCACGTGATACCTTCAGAGGGGAACTAGGACAGAGTTCAGAGCGGAAGTGAAGACAGATGCTTCCAGCTATTGGAAATGAGGGTGTGTAGGGAACAAACAAGGGTGAGAGGAGTACAGGATGCTCACTCAGCAGCATTGAGATGAAAACTAGAACCCCGCAGGGGAGATCCACGCAGCCCTGGGAGAGGAGGACACACAAATGCATGCGCTTTCGTCCATCAACAGATGTGTGAAAAAACAAGGGACAGTGTATGCACACAATGGATTCTTATTTGGTCTTAAAAAGGAATGAAATTCTGATACATGCTACCATGTGGATGAATCTTAAAGATAATATGCTGAGTGAAATTACCCAATCCCAAAAGGATATTTTATGATTCTACTTATTTGGGGCACCTGTAACAGAAAAATGCATAGAAACAGAAAATAGAATAGCAGCTGCCAGAAGCTAGGGAGAAAGACTTCTGGGGACAATAATGTGTAATGGGTACAAAGTTTTCTGTTGGGAGGATGAGAAAGTTCTAAAAATGGAAATAGAGGAAATGGTTGCACATTGTAGATGAATATAATTTTATGTTCTCTACATTTTACCAAAGTTTTCTTTAAAAAGGGAACAGGAGAAGTCAACAAAATGCATATCAGAAAAGCAAATGTGTCATAAACTCAAGGAAAGGGTGGGTCTAGCAGGGAGTGGACATCAGAGTCTGCCTCTGCTGAGCTCAGGCAGGGGAGCCATTGGACTCAGACACCAGAGTCTTTGGGGGAAAGAGTCTCCATGGGGTAGAGAGGCAGGTGACATGTGGCAGTGAGGTGAGGAGTGCGTGACAGGTAAGCAGTGAATAGGAGAGGGCAGATAGGTTTCTATGTACAGGAAGTGGAAGAAGGGAAGCTGGGGGGAAGTGGGGACTTGAAAGAGTGTTAACTGCTGCAGGAAAAAGCCACTTGAGAGAGGAAAGTAGCAAGTGCTGGGCTGAGAAGACCAGGTGGAAGCCTCTACATCTAAGAGGGGGGAGGATGGCAGCCAAAGCCCTAACGACAGCCTGGTCCTCAGATGGACCAGGGATGGAGACCAGAGTGGTCACAGAGGGTCCACAGAGATGGAGGACGCTTTTGAGCTGAACACCATGAAACTGCTATGAGATGGCCCAGGGGAGAGCAAATGATGGCAGAGGGAAACGTCACAGGAGAGAAAGTTAGCAGTTGTCAATACAGGTGTCGGGAACCCTAGCCTTGCTCCAAAGAGAAGACTTTAAAAAAGAGAGAGGGAGGGGGGGAGAGGAGGAGAAGAAAGGGGAGAGGGAAAAAGAAATACCAGGGTGTCATTTTGTTATCCTTTTCAATTACTTTCTCAAGACTGAGAGCAGCTAAAATCTTTATCTTCACAGAAACAGCCAGGCTGACATTCCTGGGTGTCTAGCATTCACTCAATCCCAACTGAGAGTCCAATTCGCGAGACAGCTGAGAAATGTCAGCATATTGATTCAGCAACCACCGTTGCCCAGTGTTTTTTCTTTCTCCTTGTTCAGTTGCCTTTTCAATGAACAACATTTCTTTCCAGCGTAGCTGCTGAGTGGACACTGTGAGAATCATCTCTCTCTCTTCCCATGTGTTTCTTGGCCAGGAGAAGAGCTCACTCCTGGATCTTGAGATCTGACTGACAAGTATCTACATTTGCAATCCTCCAGCCACATCAGGATGTTTTCTCTCTAAAGAAAGAATACATAAAGTATACAGGGGAACCTCCATAGCTGACCACCTCCCTGCCCTGACCACCTCCTTAAGCTGACCCAATCTTCATAGACCAGCCATGCACCACGTCTACATATCAGTACAGTAGGCCCGGTCCCTTACGTTGACCACCTCCGTATGTTGACCAGTCCCTTACAGTCCTTTAAGTGGTCAACTTACAGAGGTCCTGCTGTATATAGACAGAAGCACAAAGAGAAAAATACAGACATAAAAGGACATACAAAAAGTGTCTTTATATACGAATCCCTTTATGTATATATACTCTTTTTCCTTTTATGTACATGTATGTGTATGAACCTATCATATATGTGTATTATATATCATACATATATTTGTGTGTACATGCACATATAGTCTATTACAGGTCAGTTCACTAGAACTGAGACTAAGCATTTAAAGGAAACTATATAAAATTTCTGAAACAGACATCAAAATAGCAGCATATTTATAGCCAAGATTCTAATGTTTTAGTTCTAATCTAACGCATACCAGTCCATGCATGTCTGCCCTAAGGTGCTTTGCCACATAAAATTATCATTTACATAAGCATTTGATAAGCTCTTGTCACCTCTCTGACTCTCAAAAAAAGGTGGCTATGTCAGCTGATTCCATTTAAATTTCTGTTCTAGAAAGCACAGTAAATTGTAGAATTGCATGACTGCTAATCAGCCAGGGTTTTTTATTTTCCCCAAAGATTGCCAGCAGGGCTTTGGAAGAACAAGCTCCTCAAGTTTGTGAGACATGAGGATAAGGCCAGGCTGGTAGATTTCCTTCAAATTCTAAGCACATGCCAACACGTAGCACATTTCTTAACAAAGAAGGGTGCCAAGGCTAACAAAATAGACTCTTTGTTGAACTCAGAGGCTACAATGGTTAGCTCTTTAAATACACCATGAAGCTGTTGCATCGGCTCCGGCACCCAGGAAAAGCAGTCTCAGCCAGGATCATGTCCTGTTCTCTAATTACTGTTTCAGAAATTCAAGTCATCTGCTATAGAGAATAATATTAAAATTTCTACGTTATTTCTGACTTCAAGGAGTCAGGGAGGTTGAAGGTGCTCACGGCCAACGATTTTCAATGTGCAATCCCAACTTAAAATCCTGAGCTGCTTTGATGTAGCACTCAGTACCTCCTCTCCTTAAATCTAAAGCTCATGGTTCTTCATTCTTACTAAGGCTTCATTTTTAGGTTAGACGATAAAGGTGGCAACAAGAGTGAGAGTAGAATACGATTAGGAAGGAAACATTGGAATACTAATTAGCCAACATAACAATTGTATTATATCCATGTCACGTAGAGTTTAAATATGTTACATATGCTATACACAAAGCCACCCACCTCCAGATCAGATTGTCTCTTTCAAGAGCTCAAAATCAAGTAAATACCACTCCTACTCAGGACGCCCAAATTTCTTAATTCCAAAGTAATTGCAGCTTTTCACAGTGGCCCAGTGTTGTGTTGATTTTGCAACCAATGTAACTGGAAAATAAATTACTCAGAAGTTGTTATTTGGTTCCTAACTGCTCTGTAGATTGTCCATGGGCCTCAGCTCCTTTATTTCCAACCTATCCTCATTTTTCATCATCTAGGCTAATGTATTGCCATTTTCACTATGGACAATTTTTTCGCCTTTGTGAATAAATAGATTTATAATTCTACTCAAAAGTGTCATGCCATATTTATACTATTTGTATCTTCCTCTTGATTTTTTTTAACACTGTAATGTATCTTTCTTGTGAGATCATCCTACTCACCCTTCCTCAATAGCTAAGTTAATGATTGTCAAGCTAAAATTCACCAGGAAGGTTAAAATATCAGACTTTCCCTAATACTTTAAAAAACAATTTTCCGGTAAACCTTTGATTGACAGTGGTAAATGTCTGAGTCAATATTGACAGTGGAGATATCTTTCAAAAGGATCTAAAACACAAAATTAAAGTGAAACTATATCATCAGCACAAAGATCCTTCTTTCATGTCATCACCATGGCCTTGGGGGTGGGGGCGGGGAACATCTATCATGAAAGCAACAGGAATCAATGAGGCTCACAGAACCTCAGGAGATTTTAGTGTCCTGCCAATGTCTGAAATAACTTAAGAGAAGAATGGGACTCACCTTATGCCGACTATTGAAAAAAAAGGATATCACAAGGTTGTCTACCCACCCCAGTATTACAATATTTTCTCAAGGTTGTTCCCAATTCCATCCTTTGCCATAACCCTAACAATCCATACCCAAAAGGAAAAGGGTATAAAAGAGTTTTGGTAGGGGAGATGGATTAAAGATGGCGGCCAAGTAACAGCTTCCCTGCATGGTGAGTCTGGGGACATAAGACTCCAGGCATCTCTGGCTGGTGGGATCTGCCTATAATCATCCCTTTGAGGATACAGGGAGCCAGCAAGTGACTTCTGGATCCCAAGAGGAGGACAAAAACAGTAGAAAACTGACAAGAGGTTGCGTGTGTTCGATCAACCTAATCCCACCGGCAACCATAAGTACAAGCAGCAGTGAGACTGCAAACCAAAAAGGCCTTACTTGTAAACTGTTTTGGTGTTTTTGGACTTGGCACTCACTTGAACTGCCTTGGGGAGAGCTTGAGCAGGAGTGTGGAGAACTATGGGCATTGTCTGGGGCCCCAGACTGAGCCACTGAGCTGGGTGCAGCAAGCCATTGTGTGAGAACTGCCCTGGCAAGCTCCACCCTCAAGGTCCCAGAGCAAGGATCGGGTGGGACCTAGTAACCTAGGGACTGAGCAGCCTAAAGGCGGGGGCTGAGCTGCCTTACAGCCTTAATCTTTAGGGGCAGAGTGAGACGATTTTGGCACACTGGAGCCTTGGGCTGTTGCCCTGGGTAGAGTACCGTGACATCACAGCTCATAGCAACTTCAAATCACCTGGACTTCCATAAGACCTCTGCCATGACCCACAACCCACAACCTGCACCCACCTGGCCTGCACATGCCCTGACCAAAAAGTGTGGGAGCCACACAATCCTGCATCCTCCTTCCTGTGTCCTCCCAGCCTCTACATTAGCCCACTTATCTGGCCAGGGACTCAGGTAGCTGTGTGCCTTCTGGAGCCCTCCCTGCCTCTGCACAGAGCTGTTCTCCTGGCCAGAGACTGCTGCAGCTTTGGGCTGTCTGTGCCAAAGTCACTGGGTGCCAGGCACTCCCAGAACCATGTGCACCACCTCCCCCCCGTTGCTGGATCCAGTTGTGTCACACACCGGAGCTGCTTCCACAACCAGAACTCCCTAGCTAGAGCAGCCCCAGAGGAACTACACAGAGTCACTCCCTACAAAGATCCAGCAACAATAGAGTAACCCCACTGGGGTCTATTCTTGGAGAGACACTTCCCCAACTCTGAGTTCGGCCAGAGACAATGGTGAAAAACAATTGTGAGGTGAAATCAATAGAAAAACTCTGACAGTATGAATAATCAGAGTAAATTAACCTCCCCAAGGATCAATGGGGCAGACACAGCACAAGATCCCATGCACAAACAAATAGCTGAGATGTCAGAAATCGAATTCAGAATCTGGATAGCAAATAAGATCGAATTAGAACTCCAAGCAGTAACCTAAAATATAACTCAAGAATTTAACAAATTCAAAGACCAAATGACCAAAGATTTTGACACATTGAGACAAGAAGTTGCATCCCTCAAAGATCTGAGAAACACAGTAGAATCCCTCAAGTAACAGAATGGAGCAAGCAGAAAAAGGATTTCTGACATTGAAGACAAAGTTTTCGAATGCTCCCAAACTCTCAAACAGGAAGAGAAATGGAGGACAAAAACAGATCACTCTCTCAGAGAACTCTGGGATAATTCGAAGAAAACCAATGTTCATTTTATAGGGATCCCCAAAAGTGGTGAAGTGGCTTTACAAGGCAGAGTCTCTTCTCCATGAGATTATGAAGGAGGACTTTCCAGACATGCCAAAAGATTCTGAAATTCAGATAGCAGACAGTTTCAGAACTCCAGCATGACTCAACCCGAATAAGACATCCCCCAGACACATCATAATCAATTTCACTAAAGGAAAAAATTCTGAAAGCTGCCAGATGAAAGAAAACCATTACCTACAAGGGTAAAAATATTAGAATAACTGCAGATCTCTCTGCTGAAACCTTTCAAGCTAGAAGAGGATGGTCATTGACTTTTAATCTCCTAAAACAAAATAACTTTCAACCCAGGATCCTGTACCCAGCTAAACTGACAGAGAAATTAAATACTTCAATGACATTCACATATTGAAGAAATTTGCCATAACTAAGCCAGCTCGCCAGGATATTCTCAGACCTATGTTCCATAAAGACCAGCATAATCCTCCACCACAAAAGTAAACCCACCCAGAAAATTTTGGTCAAACTCCAACTTCTACAGTCACAAAAAAGGGATTAAAAATGTCCACTGGACTCTGAAAAGGCTTATCAATACTCTCAATTAATGTGAATGGTTTAAATTGTCCTCTAAAGAGGCACAGGTTGGCTGACTGGATACAAAAACTCAAGCCAGATATCT
>CAUYPK010119273.1:0-24702 GCA_963574355.1 Loris lydekkerianus
TGTGGTACATGTATACCATGGAATACTATGCAGCCTTAAAGAGAGATGGAGACTTTACCTCTTTCATGTTTACATGGATGGAGCTGGAACATATTCTTCTTAGCAAAGTATCTCAGGAATGGAAGAAAAAGTATCCAATGTACTCAGCCCTATAATGAAGCTAAATTATAGCTTTCACATGAAGGCTATAACTCAACTATAGCACAAGATTATGGGGAAAGGGCCAAGGAAGGGGAAGGGAGGGGGGAGGTTTTGGTGGAGGGAGGGTAATGGGTGGGGCCACATCTATGGTGCATCTTGGAATGGGTACAGGCGATTGTACTAATGCACACAGCTATGATTTAACAATAAAAAAAAATAAAAATAAAATAGCCAGGCATTGTGGCAGGCGCCTGTAGTCCTAGCTACTTGGGAGGTGGAGGTGGGAAAATCGCTTGAGCCCAGGAGTTGCTGTGAGCTGTGATGCCACAGCACTCTACCCAGGGCGACAGCTTGAGGCTCTCTCTCAAAAAAAAAAAAAAACAAATAACTAAAGGGTTATTGGGTGGATAATCCAAAATTAAGACAAGAAAAACCACAAAAGTAATATATACTATTGTTGTTACAAACATCCATTAACTAATCAAGAAAAATAATACAAACTAAAATTTTTTTTGAGTGCATCCAGAGTTCAAGGTCTTCACTGTCTCTCACACGAAAGACTTTGATCTCCTGGGCCCACTCTATAAATCCTCCTCTATTTCTATTTTCTGTCTTTATTTTCCCCATTCCCTCGTCACCACCAAACACTGAAAGTATGGGTCGTATGGGGCTGGGTCCCCACAACTACACACCTATCAGAATGGCTAAAAGGAAAAATAGTGATAATACTAAATACTTGTAAGGATGTGGAGAAACTGAATTATTCATGCATTACTGGTGGGAATGTAAAATAGTACAGCCATTCTGGAAAATAGTTTGGCAGATCTTTTCAAATCTAAAAATAGACTTACCATATGATCCAGCAATTGCACTCTTGGCATTTATCCCAGAGAAATGAAGAGTTACTTTCATGTAGGAACTTGTATATGGATGTTAATAGAAGTTTTATTTATAATAGTTAAAACCTGGAAACTACCCAAATGCCCTTCAGTAGGTAGATGTTTAAATAAACTACCTAACATTAAAAAAAGAATGAATTATTTATATGTGTAACAACTTGGATGGATCTCAAAGGCATTATGATGAGTGAAAGGAAAGGCAATCTTAACAGCTCACATACCACCTGATTTTATTTACACACATATAACATTCAGGAATAGCATAATTTTAGAGATGGAGAAGACATTCCTGGTTGCCAGGATTAGGGATTGGAGGGAATGAGATTGGTGTGACTACAAATGAGTAACCTGAAAGACTCTTAGGGGTGATAGAACAGTTCAGTATGTTGATTGTGGTGGTGGTGATGAGCCAGAGGCTTCTTGAGACCCTCATCAGAAGCAGATGTCAGCACCATGCTTCTTGTACAGCCTGCAGAACCATTAGCCAAAGAAACTTCTTTTCTTTATAAATTACTTAGCCTCAAGTCTTCCTTTATAGCTACCCAAAATGGACTGATACACCAAGGTTCACAAGTTCTCAATTTATTGAATCCTTGAGTCATTTTCCAGAGTGCTAAAATGGTTATTTTCGACAACTTATCCAGCTTTTTAGCTGCTATATACGTAGGTATAAACTTCCTAAATTTGGGAAATGTATTTACTTAAATATAGGAAAAAATTCTTTCAACTGAGGGAGATGTCAATCTGTCCTTGACCACCATCAGGTCAAGAGCTAACAGTAACAATAACGAGGAGATTTTCCTACTGTTTTGCAATATACCTTTTAGCCTAAACTTATGAAGAAAGGAATTAATATGTAACAGAAGATAGACACCAGTTTTTTTCATTTTTCATTTTAATAGATTCAAGGTGTACAAGTTGAATTCCGTTACATGTGGGACATCAGTTTTGATATACAGTCTGCTGATGTGATTTGAACTTTGAGCCGTGTAAGCAAATTTAAGTGGCAGAACAGAAGAACAGAAGGGCATATATCTGCAGCATGGAAATGAGAAATTAGAAGAATGTGAATATAGTCTAATGACTTCTTTTTAAGGTGTCTTTATGCCTAGACCAATTTTCTAATTACTTTATAAATCTTTGGAGAGCAAGAACAGTCTTCTATGTGCTGTAAGATGTATTGTCAGTAGTACACGTGTTAAGTTAAAATAATAGTAACCAGCTCCAATAGTGTGAATAGTATTAAAATTTGGATTTGTTAATATTATCTAAGAATGAAGGCAAAATTCCAACTCTGTAATGTGATATGAGTCTCTTCCCCCAAATCTAGAAGATGGGGCACTGAGGCATTGACAGTAACAAAATGTTAGACACACAAGAGTCAAATTTTTCAATCTTTGGAGTGGCACCTGTGGCTCAGTGAGTAGGGCGCCAGCCCCATATACCAAGTGTGGTGGGTTCAAACCCACCCCCGGCTGAACTGGAAAAATAACAACAAATCAAAAATAGCCGGGCATTGCAGCAGACGCCTGTAGTCCCAGCTGCTCAGGAGGCTGAGTCAAGAGAATCACCTATGCCCAGAAACTGGAGGTTGCTGTGAGCTGTGTGACGCCACGGCACTCTACCGAGGGTGATAAAGTGAGACTCTGTCTCTACAAAAAATAAAAATAAAAAAACACACAAAATTTTCCAATCTTTATGTAAATAATATCTAAAAACAGATACATTAGGAATCAAAGATAGATGATCTACCAACATTTAGAGGATTCAAGAAAAAAAAATAAGAAAAATAAGAAGAAAAAAATAAAACCAAAATTCAGAGGACTCATCATGTGATGAGGAGCAGCATGTAGGCATAGTTATATAATTTAAAAAATAACTAGAAGGGGCCAGGTGCAGTGGCACAAGCCTGTAATCCCAGCACTTAGAAGGCCTGGGGGGGTGAATTGCCTGAGCTCACAAGTTTGAGACCAGCCTGAGCCAGAGCGAGACCTCGTCTCTAAAAATAGCCAGGGGTGGTGCCTGTGGCTCAAAGGGGTAGGGCCCTGGCTCCATATGCTGGAGGTGGCAGGTTCAAACCCAGTCCCCACCAAAAACTGCAAAAAAATAAAAATAAAAATAAAAATAAAAGTAGCCGGGCATTGTGGCGGGCACCTGTAGTCCCAGCTACTCAGAAGGCTGAAGCAAGAGGATCGCTTGAGCCCAAGAGTTTGAGGTTGCTGTGAGCTATGACACCACAGTACCTTATAAAAGGTGACATAGTGAGACTCTGTCTCAAAAAAAAAAAAAAAAAAAAAAGAAAAGAAAGAAAAGAAAAGAAAGAAAGACTCCAGAGATAGAAAAAACTTTCTTCTTTTTTTTGAGACAGAGCCTCAAGCTGTCGCCCTGGGTAGAGTGCCGTGGCATCACAGCTCATAGCAACCTCCAAATCCTGGGCTCAAGCGATTCTCCTGCCTCCACCTCTCAAGTAGCTGGGACTACAGGCACCTGCCACAATGCTTGGCTATTTTTTGGTTGCCGCCATCATTGTTGTTTGGAGGGCCTGGGCTGGATTCGAACCTGCCAGCCCTGGTGTATGTGGCTGGTGCCCTAGCCACTTGAGCCACAGGCGCTGAGCTTTTTTTTTTTTTGAGACAGAGTCTCACTATGTCCCCCTCAGTAGAGTGCAGCTGTGGTGTCACAGCTTGCAGCAACTCCAAACTCTTGGGCTTAAGTGATTCTCTTTGCCTCAGCTTCCCAAGTAGCTGGGACTACAGGCTCCCACCACAACACCCGGCTAAGAAAAAACATATTTTACAAGTTATCACTGGATTTTAGAAAATATACAGACACCAAAAAATGTTAATTACAGTTAAAAAGAAATGCAGCCTGTTAGGTATTCTAGATATTTAATTTTTAAAAAGTCTTACATAGTTGTACTTTAATATAGGTGATACATACCACTTTGGAAATGGAGTTCTTAATAAAATGTCAGATGGAATTAAAACTCTAGCTATTTAAGAATAGAAAATTTGACAAATCTAATGATTTCTTTTTCTGGAACATTTATTATCACAGATAAAGTCAGAAATTTGCAGCTCATATAACCAACTTATCAACTACTTTCACCTTGACCACAGATTTATGTGTATGGAAAAACACAATAGTATTTGCTAAATATATGCAGTATCTTCCACCTAATTAGTACCTCAGGGCAGGTTGTTTATAAACAGAAAACAATAAGGGACATGTTAAATATCCCCAGCAGTACTCTCTGCATATTATTAACTTTAGAAATAAAGAATACAGCTTGCATTTTAAACAATAAGCCAGCTAGGTACCAGATTGCCATTAAGTACAAAGGGAATCAACTAGAATAACTTGGGATCCATGAAGAAGTAATATTGTCTACAGCTTCATATATAATATATAATTACCTTTAGCCTCAAATCATAAATATGGTTAGAGGGCAATGTGGGAACATTTTTGTTTGCAGTATTAATAAAAACAAAATTACTACTAAAACTATTTTTCCCTTGATGCTGAATTTGGCACAACTATGCCCATCCCCCACCTTCCAGCCTTCACCCCCAAATGACTTTCTAGTATCCATTTACTGAGATCGCTATAGAATCGGCCACTAATCCGGGAGCATCTGGCTCAAGGGATTGGAATGGGTTGCAGAGGATTACACATCTTGATTCACATGCAGATGAGGTTGCCATCTGGTGGATTTTCTTGAAATAAAAGCTAATAACATTTATAGATATGAGCAAAATGATCCCCTTGTAGTTGGGCAAATCCTGGCACTTTTAGCAAACATACTTTCTTTCTTTATTTATTTTTTTTTGTTGTTGTTGTTGTAGTTTTGGCCGGGGCTGAGTTTGAACTCATCACCCTCGGTATATGGGGCCGACGCTCTACCCACTGAGTCACAGGCGCCACCCCGCAAACATACTTTCTTTATAAATAACATTTACTGTGCCCATTTTTTTATTGGCACTGAATGGGGACTTAGGCTTTTTTTTTTCTCTGCTTTGTTTTTTGGGGTTTTTTTTGTTTGTTTGGTTGGTTTTTTTTTTTTTTTTGCAGTTTTTGGCCAGGACTGGGTTTGAACCCGCCACCTCCGGCATATGGGGCTGGCGCCCTACCCTTTGAGCCACAGGCGCCGCCCAACTTAGGCTTTTTAATTGAAGTATGAGAAAAAGATATAAGGAAAGTACACATACTGAGGCTTCAGATTTAAAAGGTAATAAATGTGACTACATTTTTTTAATTTAGTAAGTTCTTGCTAAATACAATTTTGTGAAGGTGGCGCCTGTGGCTCAAAGGGGTAGGGCATTGGCCCCATATGCTGGAGGTGGCAGGTTCAAACCCAGCCCCAGTCAAAAACTACAATAAATAAATACAATTTTGTTACATTAATGTAAAAAATGTCTGTAAGACCTATGACATCACAAGGCCTCTGTTTTACATGCTAAAATAATGGTTTCTTCTGGTTGTCTATTAGTAAAAATAAATAAATATTAAAGTGGCTTTTGGTGGCAGCACCCCTAGCACAGTGGTTACGGCATGGGCCACATGCACCAAGGCTGGTGCATTCAAACCCAGCCTGGGCCTGCTAAAACAACAATGATGACTTCAACAAAAAAATAGCAAGGCATTGTGGCGGGAGCCTGTAATCCCAGCTACTTGGGAGGCTGAGGCAAGAGAACTGCTTGAGACTAGGAGTTTGAGGTTGCTGTGAGCTGTGACACTACAGCACTCTATTGAGGGTGACATAGTGAGACTCTGTCTCTAAATAAATAAATAAATAAAATAAAATGCCTTTTGATGTCATGTATATCTTTGCCAAATTGTCTTGCCATGGGGATTTGTGGTCAGATATACCCAAGAACTGTAAATAGTTCAATCTCTAAGCTATTCTAATGCAGAAGAACTGTTGATTCACATACCACCACTTAACCATTTCTAATTTTCCTCTTCTCTCTGTCCTTTCCCAAATAGAACTCTTTAAAAGTGATCTCCCATATAGCGAAATAGGACATCTCTCACTTAGAAAGCATGACATTGATTGAAACAGTGTGCTAGGAAACCACCGTCATTCATTCTATTTACATTCTCATATAGGCCAGTTACCTGAAATTTGTCCCATGGTCATCAGCCAGCCATCTCACAACTGTATAATGTATTGTTTGTTAGTCATAAAAGGGAGCAATTTTTATTTTTTTATTTTTGTTTAGCAGGCCTGGGCAAGGTTTGAACTCACCACCCCTGGAGCATGTGGCCAGAGCCCTAACTGCTGAGATATGGGTGCCCCGCCAGGAAGCAGTTTTTATTTTTTTTTTAATTTTTTTTTTTTTGAGACAGAGCTTCAAGCTGTCACCCTGGGTAGAGTGCTGTAGCATCACAGCTCACAGCAACCTCCAACTCCTGGGCTCAAGCGATTTTCCTGCCTCCACCTCCTAAGTAGCTGGGACTACAGGTGCCTGCCACAACGCCCGGCTATTTTTTTAGTTGCAGCCGTCATTGTTGTTTGGCGGGCCCAGGCTGTATTTGAACCCTCCAGCTCAGGTGTATGTGGCTGGTGCCTTAGCCACTTGATCCACAGCGCCTAGCCAGGAAGCAATTTGTAAAAAAAAAGAACATGGGGTTGAGTTAGATCTAGATTAAAATCTTTTTTTTTTTTAGTTGTTTTTTTGGGCCAGGGCTGGGTTTGAACCCACCACCTCCCGTATATGGGGCTGGCGCCCTACTCCTCTGAGCCACAAGCACCTACATTAAAATCTTATCTCTGCTGTTTTTGAGTTATTTCCCCTTCATAAGTTACTTGGCTGAGCCTTATTCCTCACCTATTAAAAAAAAAAGAAGGGGGAAATAATGCTATAGGGCTGGCACTGGGTTATTATAGGAATGAAAGTACCTAAAAAATATTTAATGATAAGTGGGGTTTTTTTGAGACAGAGTCTCACTATATGGCCCTTGGTAGAGCACTGTAGTGTCATAGCTCACAGCAACTGCCAACTCTTGGGCTTAAGCGATTCTCTTGCCTCAGCCTCCCTCAGCTGGAACCACAGGTGCCCGCCACAACACCTGGCTATTTTTTTGTTGTTGTAGTTGTCATTGTTGTTTGGCAGGCCCAGGCTGGGTTCAAACCCGCCAGCTCTAGTATGTGTGGCTGGTGCCCTAGCAGCTAAGCTACAGGCGCTGAGCCTTTAATGAGAAGTTTTAACAAATCTTAGTTAAATGTGAGAAATTTCTTTTAGAAAAGTATGTACTTTGCTGCCTTTGTGTAGTTGTCATGTCAACCTATGCCTTTTTCTTTTTTAACTGAGGCTCTATCTACTTTTTTGACAAAGATTTCAATTTACATTACCGTGTTTGCATTAAATAACATACATCAAAGCTAGCTTAAAAATAAATATGAATGAACAAGGCTGAGCGTGGTGGCTCACGCCTGTAATCCTAGCACTCTGGGAGGCTGAGGTGGCTGGATGGCTTAAGCTGATGAGTTCAAGACCAGCTTGAGCCAGAGCAAGCCTGGCGTTGTGGTGGGCACCTATAGTCCCAGCTACTTGGGAGGCTGAGGCAAGAGAATTGCTTGAGCCCAAGAGTTTGAGGTTGGTGTGACCTATGAAGCCACAACACTCTACCCAGGTGACAAAGTTTAAAAAAATAAAAGATAAAAAATAATAAATAAATATGAACAAACAAATGTATACATACATAGAAATATCAATTTAATACAAATGTAGAAACTATTCTAGGGGTATTACATTACAACAGCAAATGTGATTTTATGTAAATGGTATTTGTGACCTAGAATAAAATTTCCTTGACAGCAAGATGATGAAAATAGTTTTGCATATCAAATAACTTAGAACTGAGGGAAATGAGCTGTAAAAACTGTTAGAAGATGTCACAACTCATTTCTGACATCACTTGTCAGGGCCCAAGACTGGCCAGGTCTCAGGCAGGCTTAACTAGGTTCCGGACGCAGACCACTAAGTAACCTTGCTCAGGAACAATTTCTCTTAGGTGCCTGAGGGCTATCTACTTTAGCTGGAGAGAGAGAGTGTCTTAGAGAGAGTAAAGCAGTCTTAGAATAGATAGATCTTAGTCTTTAGCATAGCTTGGTAATCTTTAGCAGAGAGACGCCATACTGGCGTTCTGCAGGCAGAAGAGGAGACAGAGTCAGAGAAAGTGGGTCCATGATAGAATGCGCATGCTCCTGACTGCCTTCTCCTCTAGCCTAATATAAGGCTGATCTCATGCTTCTCAACACCACAGGTGTAGAGACTGCCAATTCACCACTGCTCTCATCTCGTGAGCTCTCAAGCTTGTTAGGAGAGCTAAATCCCTCTCCATGCCCTTTCCACCAAGGTGTTCCATTATTGATCTATACAGGTATTTCTTATAACTCTCACTTCTCCTAGCCATAGGCTATACGGGCTGCTACAAGAAGACAAAAATAAATTTCAGTGATGTTAAAAATGTGTATGAAGAATTAAAATAAAATTATCTCATGAAATGAGCAAGAAAAGCAACACAGCTAAATTAATATATTATAAATGCAACTTTAAATAATTACTAGATTGAAATTTTGAATGCCATAAGTAGATATTTGTTTTATTTATCTATATACCTACAAGTTTTTATAGTTCTGGTAACAGGAAAAACTTTTTAGTATTTTCTTGTTGATGTCTCCTTGTACTCAAGGATATGTAACCTATGTTGATGACCACTAAATCTGTATGTCTAGCCTAAGCCTTTCTCTAGAGCTCCAGGGTGGGCTATCTAAATACCTCCCAGACATTTATATTTGCATATTCCACAGAACGGCCACCTGGTTATCCCTTCACATTATGGAGTCTCCCCCCATCTGGTCTTAACACAGCCTCTCTGAACTATTAAATAGAAAAAAACTGGCAATTTTCTAGTTTGCTGCCACATCCCTTGTTGCCTGGAGTATGTATGACAAAAACCCAGGGATATCCATCATAATACCTCTAGGCCTAAGGAGGGGGCTGGGTCCATACCTTCCGGGCCCTTTCTTGAATAATGGTTTTCACAGTGCATTTCACATTAATCTTGAACAAAAGGGTTTCCTGCCCTAGCTGGGTGTTCTTGGTAAACAGGTTTCAGCCAATTACTAGTGGGAGCCAGGTTACAACATCTTGTAAATGATGGTATTTTCTTTGCTCACTACATTACATTCATTGGTATTGTCTAGCCAGACTTCTAAATCTCTGTAGGCTAGGGGTTAAACAGATTGGGTTTAACTCCTAACTCCATCATTTACCAGCTCTATAACTTTGGGCAGGTAACTTAGTTTCTCTGAGCTTGAACGTCTTTATCTGTAAAATGGTGGGGGTAGTAATAATGACCTCATAGAATTATGAAAATTAAGTGATATACCTACTGTACTTGGCTGAATTAAATCTAGTAAACACTAAATAGGTTATACATTCCATGTGAGGCAAATATAAAACAATAAGTCTGGTTTTGTTACCGGAATTTCTTTTTCAGTAGGTCCTTGGTCTTGGGGATTCAAAGAAAGAACCCACAGACCACAGATCAGTGGTAAGATACGATTTTATTAGACAGAAAGGAATACAGAAGGAATAAAAAGGTACCAGACCTTCTGGCAAAGGGGAAGACCCAAGTCAAAAGTCTCCCCTGGGTCCTTTGTCTAGGGGTATATTTTGTCTGGAGAATTACATTTTGGCTAGGATTGGTAGGTGGAAAAATATTCTTTCAAGTTGAATGTAGCCCCTCCCCTGGGCTAGATTATTAGGTCTTTGCAGTTTTTGTCTCAGGGAAGGGATTGGGGTATGTGCTCCCTACTCAAGGTGAAAGCACCCCCAAAAAGTATCAGACTGCTTTGTTCATGAAAAGCTCTTTTAGTATTGAATGTGGAGATATATTTGGGAGGTTCTTAAGGATTTGTTGAAATTTAGCTAAAGAAGTAATATGTTTTACTCATTCTGTAGTGTTTTTTTTTTTTTTTCTTTTTTGAGAAAGAGTCACACCATGTCACCCTCAGTAGAGTGCGGTGGCACCACAGCTCACAGCAACCTCCAACTCTTGGGCTTAAACGACTCTCTTGCCTCAGCCTCCCAAGTAGCTGAGACTACAGGCACCTGACACAACGCCTGGCCATTTTTTGGTTGCAGTTGTCATTGTTTAGGCCTGAGCCAGGCTCAAACCCACCATCCTTGGGGTATGTGGCTCATGCCCTACTCACTGAGCTAAAGACGCCAAGCCAATTCTGTAGTCTCTTGATCTAATAATAAATCCTTAGTTAAAAAGGGCCTTCCATGAGTTGGCGCTCATATCTCAGCGGTTACGGTGCCGGCCACATACACCAAGGCCGGCCGGTTCAAACCCAGCCGGGGCCTGCAAAACAACAATGACAACTGCAACAACAACAAAAAATAACTGGGAGTCTCCAAAAAGAAAAAAAAAAAAGAAAAGAAAAGAAAAGAGGGGGGCCTTCCATATAATAACTCAAACGGGCTACAACTGAGTTTCTGAGGTAAATTTCTTTTCTTTTTTCTTTCTTTTTTTTTTTTTTTTTGTAGAGACAGAGTCTCACTTTATCACCCTGGGTAGAGTGCTGTAGCATCATACTGCTCACAGCAACCTCCAACTCCTGGGCTTAGGCGATTTTCTTGCCTCGGCCTCCTGAGTAGCTGGTACTACAAGCGCCCACCACAACACCCGGCTGTTTTTTTGTTGCAATATGGCCAGGGCCGGGTTTGAACCCTCCACCTCCAGCATATGGGGCCGGCGCCCTACCCCTTTGAACCACAGGTGCCACCCTGTTCCCACTTTAGTTAGTATGTCCCTTCCTAAAAGGGGAACAGAACTTTCAGGCATGATTAGGAAGGCGTGAGAGAATAGCCAGTCGCCCCAATTGAAGCCTAAAGGCTGAGAGAAGAATCCGGTAATCAGCTTTCCTGACACCCCCTGTATTGTTACAGATTTGGGGGATAGAAGACCAGGGTTAGAGAGGAGTACAGAAATGGTTGCTCCAGAGTCCAGAAGAAATTCTGTCTCCTGGCCCTCCAGTGTGAGGCAGATCCAGGGCTCTTGAGGGGTACAACACAAGATGGAGCCACGAGAATCTGCTCCTGGCGTCCTCAGTTCACTTGGGAGGCTGATGGGGTCACTTTGCCAGGAGGCCTTCATCTCTGGGGACATGCTGCCCTCCAGTGGTCACCCTTGCATTTTGGACAGGGACCCAGTGGCTTGCCTGGCAGACGGTGCTGCTGGGGCGATCTCTCCTGAAGTGGCCAGTCTGACCACATTGGAAGGACTTGTTGTTAGCTCCTCTGGCTTCCCTCTGTCCCTGAATGGTGCCCGTTTGTTGGAGTGACCAATGTGGCCATTTTAAGAAGATTCACCCTTGATTGCATTAATGTACATAGCTATGATTTAACAATAAATAAATAAATAAATAAATAAAAGAAGATTCACCAGGTTATGATCTGAGCCTAGAGCTAATTTCTGGAGTTTTCTTCAAATGTCTGGGGCTGCCTGAATGATAAATTTATCTTTTAAAATAATTTGGGCCTCTAAAGATTCGAGTGTCAACTGGGTGTGTTTTCTAATTGCCTTTCTAAGCTGCTCAAGAAAGGCTGAAGATGGCTCGACGCTTGTAGCTCAGTGGCTAGGACGCCAGCCACATACACCAGAGCTGGCTGGTTCAAATTCAGCCCGGGTCTGCCAAATAATGACAACTGCAATCAAAAAATAGTTGGGGCATTGTGGCAGGCGCCTGTAGTCCCAGCGACTTGGGAGGCTTAGGCAAGAGAATCCCTTAAGCCCAAGAGTTTGAGGTTGCTGTGAGCTGTGAAGACACAGCACTCTACCGAGAGTGACATAGTGTGACTTTGTTTAAAAAAAAAAGGGTGAGGGACTTTCATTTTGCTCTGGACCAATAGTAGATAACTTAGAATATTCAGGCTCAGTGCTTGTGGCTCAAGCAGCTAAGGCACCAGCCACATACACCTGAGCTGGGGGGTTCGAATCCAACCTGGGCCTGCCAAACAACAATGACAGCTGCAACCAAAAAAGAGCCAGGCGTTGTGGCGGGCGCCTGTAGTCCCAACTACTTGGGAGGCAAAGGCAGGAGAATCGTTTGAGCCCAGGAGTTGGAGGTTGCTGTGAGCTGTGACACCATAGCACTCTACCGAGGGGGACAGCTTGAGGCTCTGTCTCAAAAAAAAAAAAAAAAGAAAATTCATAGAATTTTTCTTGAATTTACATAAACCTTCCAGAATACATGTTAGAAAATGTTTATGTCACCAATCACCTTGTTTCTCAGGGTCCCATTTGGGATCCTCAAACTGCCTGCCTTCCCATGGGGTATCTGTCCCTTTCCTCAGTGGACATGCTGCTGTCAGTATTGGACATGAACCACAAATTACCCCACCGTCTAGCTTCATCCAAGACTTCATTTTTCTCCTTTAAAGTTAAAGTTTGATCTAGTAGTAGGATTACATCTCTCCAAGAGAGGTCAAAGCTTTGTCCTAACCCTTGGACAGTACGTGTGTACCTATGTGGGTCATCAGAAAAATTTTCTAAATCAACCTTAATTTGTTTTAAATCTGCATCTGCCAGAGAAAATAGAGTGTATACTCACACATTTCCCCTCTTGCCACCCTCAGTCTCGACCAAGGGACACAAAGAAGGACACAGTTGCTTTCTGGGGGTCCCAATAGGACCAAAAGAAACTCTTGGAAGGAACAGACTTCTTCTTGGGGTTTTCTCTTTCCATTTTTTTTTTTTTTTTTTTTAGACAGAATCTTACTTTGTTGCCCTCAGAGGAGTGCTATGGTGTCATAGCTCACAGCAACCTCAAACTTTTGGGCTCAAGCGATTCTGTTTTTTTTTTTGAGACAGTCTCAAGCTGTTGCCTGTGTAGAGTGCTATGGCATCATAGTTCACAGCAAACTCCAATTCTTGGGCTCAAGTGGTCCTCTTACCTTAGTTTTTCAATTTGTTTAGTAGAGACAAAGTCTTGCTTTTATTATTATTATTATTATTTTGCAGTTTTGGCCGGGGCCGGGTTTGAACCTGCCACCTCCGATACATGGGGCCGGTGCCCCACTCCTTGAGCCACAGGCGCTGCCCGGGAGTCTTGCTTTTTTACTCAGGCTGGTCTCAAACTCATGAGCTCAAGCTATCCACCCACCTTGGCCTCCCAGAGTGCTAGGATTACAGTCAGTGAGCCACCTCGCCTGGCCCTTGTTCTTGGGGTTTTCTAAAGCATGGAGGAAGGTGCAGGAGAAGTAGATGGAGGGTTTGAACTAGGTGGTGATGGTGTCTCTCTTGGGATTTTCTTGTCTTTTTCTTTTTCTTTTTTTTTTTTTTTTGCGGTTTTTGGCCGGGGCTGGGTTTGAACCCGCCACCTCAGGCGTATGGGGCCGGCGCCCTACCCCTTTGAGCCACAGGCACCGCCCCCTCTTGGGATTTTCTGACCATTTGGGGAAGTTGCTACATCCAGGAGAGCTGGATCTACCTGACAGGTTTTACACAGTTGGGGGTTGTCTCTGAGAAAAAAGAAAGCTTGCATGTAGTTAATTCAGACCATTTCCCCTCTTGTTTACCAAATTTAGAGTACCCTCTCCTGGGGTTATTCCAGGCTCCGGTGCAGAAGAAAACCATACATTCTTTTTTCAGCATCTGGGGATCAAATATGTCCCAATGTTCAGAATACAGCTAACTAGGGTGTTCTGGCAGCACAGACCAAAAGATCAGGTAGCCAGGAGCCATAGTGGTCCCACCTGATGAAAGTTCTCTTGGCAAAAGAACATGTTACCTGGGTGTTCTCTTAGAGAATGGTACCCATGTGTGGAAAAGAACAAATGTCCAGTTTCCTTCTTTCTTTCTTTTTTGAGACAGGGTCTCACTATGGTGCCCTTGGTAGAGTGCCCGTGACAACACAGCTCATAGCAATCTCAGACTCTTGGGCTGAAGTGATTCTCTTGCCTCAGCCTCCCAAGTAGCTGGGACTTCAGGCACCTGCCACAATGCCCGGCTATTTTTTTGTTGTGGTTGTCATTATTGTTCAACTGCCTCAGGCTGGATTCGAACTGCCAGCCTCGGTGTATGTGGCCAGCACTGAAACCACTGCGCTACAGGCGCCGAGCCAAACGTCTAGTTTCTTAATCAGTCCCACCCTGTATTCCTGAGTTGTCAAAGCATCCTCTGACTGACCCAGGAAGGCTTCCAGCCAGACAAAAGGATGCATCCCTCCGATGTTCGGGGAAGAGTCTCTGAGGAGAATGGTCTTCTCAGCCCATGTGCTTGTCTGGGTTTAGCCACAATTACCAGTACAGCGCTTTGTACCCACTGGCTCTCCTGTGCTTATTACTTGCTGGCAGCACAGCCTGAGAAATGAAGTATCTAGGAGCCTGGTCCCACCTGATGCAAGTTCTCCTCCTTTCTGCTCCTGCTATTGAGTACATGCCTGTCAATCAAAGTAGGGATGAGCCCCGCCCTGGAGAAAACGGCTGTGCAGTGTTTGCACATTTAACGCTTTATAATTTTTACAGCTTTTTCTAAATTCTCAGTAACAAAGGAAAACAGGCTTTCTATCATTAAGTAGGTCTCAAATATTATGTTTCTCAACTTCCTTTCTTCCCCAAAAGTTGGCAAGGCAACGATAATTAAACTCAGGGTTGAGAGACACTTTAAAAATTTTGCATTAGAATCAGTTAGGTGGAGTGTTAGAGAAACCTAGAATTACTTTGAACTTTTCCATTTACGCCAACAGGCCAGAAAAAAAAAAAAAAATCAAATACCCAGGATCATTTTCTTTGCCTCCACTTTTAAAGGTTTTCTTTCTTTCCTTTTTTTTTTTTTTTTTTTTTAAGTGCCCTTTCTACCCTAATCTCATGCACTTTTTATTTATTTATTTTTTGCAGTTTTTGACCGGGGCTGGGTTTGAACCCGCCACCTCCGGCATATGGGGCCAGCGCCTTACTCCTTTGAGCCACAGGCACCGCCCTTCCTTTTTTCTTTTTAAGAGACTGAACTGTAGGGTTTAGGGCCATTCTTGCCTCGGGGAATTGCCCCCCAGCTTCCCTCCACCATTTTGCCCTTTGTTTGGAGGCCACTTCTTGCCCTCTAATCATTAGCACAGTTTAACTTTTTCTCAAACACATGGAACAGCCAATTGAAGGTAATTTTGGAGGAAAAGGCAATGGATAGGACCTTTTTGACTGAAAAATACTAGAAAAAGCCAGTACCAATCCTTTGCCAGTGTTCAAACAAAGCATGCAAACCACAGGAGAGGGAGAGAGAGCAGTAGGGGTTTATAGAGATAAGTAGAAGAGGTTTGTAACCCAGGAACACATGAGGGGATAGTAAAAGAGCTGGGACAGCACATTTTTCAGAAGGCCCTCCAGTGCCATGGGGTCAGAACGATTGCTACAGTCCCCAGGACCTCTGGGTGCTACTTCTGTTTGCTCAGTTCTCTAACAGTCGAATCCTTGGGCTCCTTTCTTTTGGAGCCAAGGGGAATTAGAAAGTTTGTTCCCCAACACCCTCTTGCCCATGACCTGGAGGTCGGCAACCACACTATGTGCTTTTAGGGGCTGATGGGCATCTGAATTATTAGTCTTCATTATTATGATTATAGAGAAAACCAGGATACAGTTAAGTGGTCCCATTGCTTACCACAGATCTTCAATGCCACTTACCACAGATCTTCAATCCGGGACGACGGCCCCAAAATATGTTACTGGAATTTCTTCTTCAGTAGGACCTTGGTCTCAGGGAGTTGAAGAATGAACCCACGGACCACAGATCAGTGGTAAGATATGATTTTATTAGTCAGAAAGGAATGCAGAAGGAATAAAAAGGTACCAGAGCTTCTGGCAAAGGGAAAGACTCAAGTCAAAAGTTTCCCCTGGGGCGGTGCCTATGGCTCAAAGGAGTAGGGCGCTGGCCCCATATGCCAGAGGTGGTGGGTTCAAACCCAGCCCCGGCCAAAAACTGCAAAAAAAAAAAAAAAAAAAGTCTCCCCTGGGTCTTTTGTCTAGGGATATATTTTGTCTGGAGAATTACATTTTGAATAGAATTGGTAGTTTGAAAAATATTCTTTCAAGTTGAATGTAGCCCCTCCCCTGGGACAAGATTATTAGGTCTTTGCAGTTTTTGTCTCAGGGAAAGGATTGGGGTGTATGCTCCCTACTTAAGGTGGAAACACCCCCCAAAACATCTCAGGCTGCTTCATTCATGATGTTAGAGCCCAGAGGGTGTGGCCTGGAAAAGGCAGCCTGGTTATGCCTGGAAATAGGGGTCTGATTTCTGAGCTTACTTGGGCCTAGAGAATGGGGGAATCCCTGTCCAGTCCTGAGTGGAGGAATCCTTTATCAGTTTGGTATACAAATTAGCACCATGGAAACCAGCGGGGCATTGTTGAGTTCAGGGCAATCACAGGGAACAGATGGGCTTATGAATCAAAGCCTGAAGAAAACTGCAATCAATGGGATTATAGACCCAAATTGCTTTTCCCCTATTGTTTCCTTTAATCCTGAACTAGGAGACTTAAACTTGACACTTCAATGAACTAGATCAGGGATGTCCATCCCGCAGCCCACAGGCTGAATGTGTTCCAGAATTCGGTCCAACACAAAAACATAAATTTACTTAAAGCATTATGAGATTTTTCGGTGGAACTCAATCATGTGGCTCTCAAATGTGAACTCTGTAATGGACAAGGTCTTATAGTAATGTCAAATAAACATACAGAAGCTCTCACTATTTGTATGTATGCATGGCTTCAGTTTTACAGTTTTATGCATGCAGCTTCCAGCTTGTTATCTCCCAAGTCGAATTGGCACCATTAGTCATTACATGTGCTCATGATGACTTGGCAAAGCAGAGATTATCAATAATATTTCTACCTACCGTTGTGACGTTAGGAATTCAGTGTTATTTAGAAGTCAGTTAAGTATTCTTATTTTATTATTAAGGACACTTAACACACATCACCCACCACACTTTATAATGAGTTCTCCACCTCAGCCTGCATCAGTAGCTGACATGTGGAATAGCCAAACCTTGCTTCTTAGTTTCCTGTCAATTAATTTTCTTTTTTTCTTTTTCTTTTTTTTTTTTTTTTTGAGAGAGAGTCTCAATTTGTCATGCTTGCTAGAGTGCCATAGCATCATAGCTCACCTCAAACGATTCTCTCTTGTTTTTTATTTTAATTTTTTTTAGATAGTCTCACCGTTTTGCTCTCGATAGAGTGCTATGGTGTCACAGCCCACAGCAACCTCAAACTCTTGGGCTTAAAATATTCTCTTTTTATTATGTTTTATTTTTTTTTTCCCGGCCGGGGCAGGTTTGAACCTGCCACCTCTGGTATATGGGGCCAACACCCTTACTTCTTGAGCCACAGGTACCACCCCATTAAAAGATTCTCTTGCCTCAGCCTCCCAAATAGCTAGGACTACAGGTGCCTGCCACAACACCTGGCTATTTGTTGTTGTTGTTGTTATTGTTGTTGTTGTAGTTGTCATTGTTGTTTAGCAGGCGCAGGCCAGGTTCGAACCCACCAGCCCGGGTGACCGGTGCCCTAACCACTGAGCTTGGGCACTGAGCCACGATTCTCTCTCTCTCTCTCTCTCTCTCTCTCTCTCTCTCTCTTTTTTTTTTTTTTTTGTGACGGAGTCTCACTATGTCGCTCTTGGTAGAGTGCCATGGTGTCATAGTTCACAGCAATTTCAAACTCTTGGGCTTAAACGATCCTCTTGCCTCAGCCTCCCAAGTAGTTGGGACTACAGGCACCTGACACAAAGCCCAGCTATTTTTTTTCTGTTGTAGTTATCATTGTTGTTTAGCAGTCAGGGGCTGGGTTCGAACCCACCAGCCCCAGTGTATGTAGCCAGCGCCCTAATCACTGAGCAATGGACGCCAAGCTTGAAAGTAAATATAGTTCCTTCTCTATTATTATTTTTCAGTTCCAGCATGGGTTCTACAACATCTCAAAAGAAAAAAGAAAAATTACAGATAACGGAAGACTGTTCAGTGAAAAGTGGACAACTGGCTACTTTTTTGTCAAGGCAAATAGTAAGACATTGTGCTTACTTTCTAGGGAATTTGTCCAAGTTTTCAAAGGCTATAATTTGAAAAGACATTATGTACAAAAACATCTTGTCAAATTTGATGCATATGAAGGATTGTGTTGTAAGAACAAAATATGTAGCAGAACTGAAAAAAAGTTTGTCTTCTCAACAAAATTTTTATAAAAGGTACAACTAGCATGGATTCCATTGCAAAAGCTAGTTATGTGGTAGCATACTTAATAGCAAAAAAATCAAAACCATTTACTGATGATGAGTTTATTCAGCAACATATGGAAAGCATGACACATACAATTTGCCCTGAAAAAAGGGAGGATATTTCTAAAATCAGTTTATCTTACCAGACTGCAGTCAGGCAAATTGAAGAAATTGGAAAATCTATTGAAAGAAGTTTGGAGGGGCGGCACCTGTGGCTCAGATTGTAGAGCGCTGGCCCCATATACTGAGGGTGGCCGGTTCGAACCCAGCCACAGCCAAACTGCAACAAAAAAATAGCCAGGCATTGTGGTGGGCGCCTGTAGTCCCAGCTACTCAGGAGGCTGAGGCAAGAGAATCGCCTAAGCCCAGGAGTTGGAGGTTGCTGTGAGCTGTGAAGCCACAGCACTCTACCAAGGGCAATACTGTCTCTAAAAAACTCTACCAAGGGCAACTCTGTCTCTTTAAAAAAAAAAAAAAAAAAAAAAAAAGGAAGTTTGGAGAGTAAACTTTGGAGAGGAAAGCTGCTAATTTAAAACTTTTATGCTTTGGTGATGGATGACAGTACTGATGCTACAAATATGGCTCAACTTGCTATTTTTATTAGCGGTATTGATGATAAATATAATGTCACTGGAGAAATGGATTCTTTACTGCCATTAAAAGACACAACTAAATCAAGATATTTATATGAAGTAGTAAAAAAATATGTTAAAGTGACTTTCTTTGTCTAACATATATGGTAGACTTGCTAATGGTGCCCCAGCAAAGGTAGGTAAAGAGACTTGCTAATGGTGCCCTGGCAAAGGTAGGTAATTTAATTGTAAAATTAAAAGAAAATGATGCCCTTGTTACCCAAAACTCACATTTGATGAAGTATCATTGCATAGTACATCAAGAAAACGTATGCACAAAAGATTTAAAAGTGGATAATGTCATGCAAATCATCATAAAGACTGTGAGTTTCATAAGGGACAAGGGATTCAATCATTGCCATTTCCAGCAATTCCTTAAAAGTATTGATGCCGACTATAACAACATTTACTCGGGGGGCCAAGCTTGGTGGCTCGTATCTGTAATCCTAGCACCCTGGGAGGCCCATGGAGGCAGGTGGATAGCTTGAGCTCACAAGTTTAAGACCAGCCTGAGCAAAAAAGTAAAACACTATCTCTACTAAAACAATAGAAAAACTGAGGCAAGAGGATCGCTTGAGCCCAAGACTTGGAGATTGCTGTGAACTGATGCCACGGCATTCTACCCAGAGTGACACCTTGAGACTGTCTCAAAAACAAAACAAAACAAACAACCCCCCCCCCTCAGTATTTACTATTTGGAAGTAAGATGGCTAAGTCCGGGCCACATGTTGAAAAGATTTTGTGATTTGCACCATGTTATCAAGTGCAAATTTATGGTATCAATTTATTTATGATATCAAAAACCAAATTTGTGCCAGAACTTGGCAATGAAAACTAGCTTATAGCTTTAGCATTTTTAGTAGATTTAACCTCTCATTTAAATTAGTTAAACATCCCAGCCTGAGCAAAAGCAAGACCCCATCTCTACTAAAAATAGAAATAACTGAGGCAAGAGGATCTCTTGAGCCCAGGAGTTTGAGGTTGTTGTGAGCTATGATGATACCCTGGGCACTCTACGCAGGGTGACAGGGTGAGACTCTGTCTCAAAAAAAAAAAAAATATATATATATAAATTAGTTAAACATGAGTCTTCAAGGTGAATATCAATTTATCAATACAATATTTCAAATCATAACAGCATTCTAAATGAAACGGAAAGGATGGCAAATTCAAAGTAAGTTGAACAAGGTGGCGCCTGTGGCTCAAAGGGGAAGGGTGCCGGCCTCATATGCTGGAGGTGGTAGGTTCCCACTCCCGGCCAAAAAAAAAAAAAAAAAAAAAAAAAAGTAGGTTGAACAATTTTATGCATTTTGACACATTGACTAAACACAGTCCTGTGAACAGCAAAACATATGCAGCCTTGCTTTTTAGTTGATATAAGAATTAAAAAACAGATCTCAAGATTTCTGGGAAAATAGGCTCAGCATCCATTGCCAAGTTGTTACGTCGCCAGCCACATACACTGAGGCTGGTAGGTTCAAATTCGGCCTGAGCCAACTAAACAACAATGACAACTGCAACAAAAAAAATAGCTGGGTGTTGTGGCAGGCACCTGTAGTCCCAGCCACTTGGGAGGCTGAGGCAAGAGAATCACTCGAGCCCAAGAGTTGGAGGTTGCTGTGAGCTGTGATGTCACAGCACTCTATCAAGGGCGACATAGTGAGACTCTGTTTAAAAAAAAAAAGATTTCTGGGAAAATAATCAACATTTTAGTACATTTACACTTCATTTTCAGTTGACATGAGTGTTACCTGCCACTTTAGCTGCAATCTGACATTCAACTTAAAGAAAAATTTGATCATGTCCTTTATTGGACTTTTATACATCGTATCTTCCCAGAGACAAATATCACTCACTTCACAATCATGCCTTATCCATGTGATTGCTTTTTGGCAATATCTACATTTTAGACCAACCATTTTTTTTTAGACAGAGCCTCAAGCTGTCACCCTGGGTAGAGTGCTGTACCATCACAGCTTACAGCAACCTCCAACTCCTGGGCTCACGCGATTCTCCTGCCTCTGCCTCCCAAGTAGCTGGGACTACAGGCACCCGCCACAATGCCCAGTTATTTTTGGTTCCAGCAGTCATTTTTGTTTGGCCGGCCTGCACTGGATTCAAACTGGCCAGCTCAGGTGTATGTGGCTGGCGCTTTAGCCGCTTGAGCCACAGGCGCCAAGCCTAGACCAACCATTTTTAAGAATGAAGCACATTAAGAGTAAAATTAGAACCAAAATACCTGGTGAGCACCTTGCAAATCAGGTACTGATGTATTAGTTTCTCAAATATAATGTCAAACATCCCACTAGTTTTATGTTGCCACTTTTCTTTTACCTTTATAATAAAAAATATCAAAAACATTTTATTACTTAAATATTTTCATTTCTATATTAGCGATCACAAACTTGGGACCTGCTTGACAATTTTGAAAGGCTTTCTGAACAGGCCATTGAGTGATTAGGATTATTAAATGAGGCCTTTTTTTAATATCTGTTGTGGCAGATATCACACAAATTGAACACAGACCTTTTTTTTTTTTTTTAATCACCAGCTTTTGTTAGTGTTTGTGTATTTAATCTGTGGCCAAAACAATTCTTCTAGTGTGGCCCAGAGAAGCCAAAAGCTTGGACACCTCTGGATTAGATCGTCATGAGGCCTCTATTCCTCATTTGTACATACAACTAGCAAACCATTAGCCATTTAGAATGTACATATTCAAGTATGACATTGTCTTAGTTTTACTATTTCCAGTTGTAAGGAAAATATTTGTAGAAATCTTCAGAATGTTATGTTTTCTTACTCAAACAACAAAATAAAAGCTTTTCTGTGTCAGCCTTTTAAAAAATGTTAAATACATTCCATTAAAAGAAACACAGACAGGGTGGCACCTGTGCCTCAGTGGGTAAGGCGCCAGCCCCGTATACTGAGGGTGGCAGGTTCAAACCCAGCCCTGGCCAAAACTGCAACAAAAAATAGCTGGGCGTTGTGGTGGGCGCCTGTAGTCCCAGCTACTCAGGAGGCTGAGGCAAGAGAATTGCCTAAACCCAGGAGTTGGAAGTTGCTGTGAGCTGTGTGATGCCACTGCACTCTACCAAGGGTGATAAAGTGAAACTCTGTCTCTACAAAAGAAAACAAAACAAAACAAAACCCTAGACACACGTATCCCTTTGAAGCTCTGTACATTTTTCTGTATACCTTAGCTGGCAGCTTTGTCTAGACTTGCTGTATCTAAACTGCTCTCTTTTGTTTCAAAATATTAAACAGATACAAAAAAGTTTTTAATATGGATACCTTGTTTGCATATAAAGTTTAAGTCAGGGCTTTTAGTGTGTCTGTTACTTGAATAGTGTTCATTATACCCAGTAGGCTGTTATGGGGCGAGATAAGGACCACCCACTCAAATCAGAATTTCAAAAAGGAGTCTTTTATTAACCTCCGGTCTGTCTCAGCAAAGACTAAAGCAGACTAAGTGAGAGAGCATTGAGGGGTCTGAAATTGAGGTTTTTCTGGTCTGAAAGTTGGCAAAGGGGCAAACAGGTGAGCTGAAAATTAGCAATTAGAAGCAAAAAGAAAGGGCAGCACCTGTGGCTCAAGGCTTAGAGCACCAGCCCCATATAACAGTGCGGGTGGGTTCAAACCCGGCCCTCCCAAAAACTGCAAAAAAAAAAAAAAAAAAAAAAAAAAAGAGCAAAAAGAAAGTTGGCAAAAGAAGCAAAAAGCAAACACGGAGTCATGATGACCCCTTTTACAGAAGCAAACCTTGCAATTTAGCGGTTTAGTCAATAGGTAACATAATGCAGATCTAGCAACTAATGGATAAGTAAAACAATTTGTCACAGCACTTAGTTTGTTAACTCTTATTATGACAGTACTTGGCCCATTCGTTCTTATCTTGTCCTGTTCCAGCCCCATCCGGACCGATCTACGAGTAATGGTGCCTGTCATCATTTCAGAGTTATGGTATCCTCATCTTTTTGTCCTTTCATCTTTCATCCTATACGGCCCCCTCAAGTAAGTTGGTGGTGGGCGGTATCCATCTTATGGGGGTGATGAGGCTGCTGGCACCCATCTCAAGGCAAGTTTCTACCCCTCACCCCTTCCCATCCTCTTCTTTTCTTGGTTTCCAATGTCTTGTACATTTCTTTGTGTCCATCATTTAGCTCCCAGTTATTAGAGAATACACGTTTGCTTTTCCATTCCTAAGATACTTTGCTTAGGTTAATGGTCTTCAGTTCCATCCAAGTTGCTACAAAAGATAATTTTTTTTTCCTTGAGACAGAGCCTCAAACTGTTGCCCTGGGTATAGTGCTGTGGCATCACAGCTCACAGCAACCTCCAACTCCTGGGCTCAAGCGATTCTCCTCCCTCCACCTCCCAAGTAGCTGGGACTACAGGCGCCTGCCACAATGCCTGGCTATTTTTTGGTTGCAGCTGTCATTGTTGTTTTTTGGCAGGCCCGGGCTGGATTCAAACCTACCAGCTCAGGTGTATGTGGCTGGGGCCTTAGCCACTTGAGCCACAGGCGCTGAGCCAAAAGATAATTATTTTATTCTTTTTTATAGCTGAATAGTACTTCACAGTGTACACACACAGTGTGTCCATACAGTTTTAAATAGTTTAACATAGATATATATCATAGACATATATCATACATATACATATATGTCACATTTTCTTTTTTTGAGACAGAGTCTCACTTTGTCACCCTCAGTAGAGTGCTGTAGCATTACATAGCTCACAGCAATCAAACTCTTGGGCTCAAATGATTGATTCTCTTGCCTCAGCCTCCTGAGTAACTGGGACTACAGGCACCCACCACAGTGCCCAGCTATTTTTAGAGATGGGGGTCTTGCTCAGGTGGGTCTCAAACTCCTGAGCTGAAGCAATCCACTTGGTCTCTCAGTATATCATATTTTTCTTTTTTTTTGCAGTTTTGGACGGGGCTGCGCTTGAACCCATCACCCCTGGTATATGGGGCCAGCGTCCTACTCCTTGAGCCACAGGCACTGACCATATCATGTTTTTTTGTTCTTTTGTTTTTTTTTGTAGAGACAGAGTCTCACTGTACTGCCCTGGGGTAGAGTGCCATGACATCACATGGCTCACAGAAACCTCTAACTCTTGGGCTTACGTGATTCTCTTGCCTCAGCCTCCCAAGCAGCTGGGACTACAGGCGCCCACCACAACGCCCGGCTATTTTTTTTGTTGCAGTTTGGCCGGGGCTGGGTTTGAACCCGCCACCCTCGGCCAGCACCCTACTCACTGAGCCACAGGCACCACCCAATATATCATGTTTTTTTTAATCCGCTCATGAACTGATGAGCCCTTTGGTTAACTCTACATCTTTGCGATTGTGAATTGTGCTGCAATAAACATTTGAGTGCAGGTGTCTTTTTGATAAAATGACTTCCTTTAGGTAGCTATCCAGTAGTGGCCATTGTGAGAGGGGTAAGGTTATATCTCACTGTGGTTTTAATTTGCATTTCCCTGATGATTAGTGATGCTGAGTATTTTTTTCATATATTTGTTGGTCATTAGTCCATCTTCCTAGTTTATGTCTTTTGCCCACCTTTTTTTTTTTTTTTTTTTTTTTTTTTTTAAAGTCTCAATCTGTAACCCTGGGTATATTGCGGTGGTGTGAACGTTGAAAGTAAACTCAAAAACTTGGGGTTAAGAGATTATCTTGCCTCAGCCTCCCAAGTAGCTGGGACTACAGTCACCTGCCACAATGCCCAGCTATTTTTTGGT